>JAIUND010001033.1:0-44229 GCA_034699125.1 Gisinianus flammeolus
ATCGCCAAGTACCTAAAAACCTTCCAGACGAGCAGCATATAAAAACACGTTGAAAAAACTGAATTACCAACAGTTGAAAACCCAGAAGCTTTTGAACTCCTTCTCATTTCTCTGTTTCTGTGTTTCTGTTTCTTGTCATTTCCTTGAATTTCACTCCATTTTTGATTTTTGATCATCAATTTGTCGAATTTTGGACAAAAAACACAACAACCACAAAATGTATTTCTTAAAATCCGCGACGATCTTCACGTTGACTCTCATACTTTTGAATGCGAGGAAGACGGACTCGACTCCATTGGAATCGGAGGCGATTCTTCCGGCGGCTGAGCTGCCGATTATCCAGCCGGCTGAGCTGACGAAAGCCAATGCTCTCCTCAATCTTTACCGTTACTGGAATAGCGTAAGAAATTCCCCTTTTCCTTCCTTCATTATTAACTATTAATAAATTAACGATACATATTTTTGGTCGGGCAATCAGTTGTTCCATAATTATTTGATAATATTTTGATTGCATTGCATTGCATTTTTAAAATAGGGGATCGGGGATCATTTCTACACGACTAATATCAATGACCTCGGCCCAACTGGTACGTCTTCTCCTCTGTACAGTAGAATAGAATAATTGAATTAGAAGAATACGGATATTTCACTCGACTTTTTTGACCTTTGACCTTTCCCTTGTACTTGTACATGTATTTATGTCATTTCCTCTCATTTCTCGAGAGTGAACGATAATTACATAATTACTAATTAGTAATTATGCACTAATTACAGATATATATCGTCGTTTCAATCTTTTTATTGATTTTTGTTTGGTTGACAAAATGTATCTGTCTGTTGGATATAGGTTCAAATGGGTGGGTGTCGGAGGGAGTGGCAGGGAGATGTTATCGGGATCCCAAGACGGGGACGGTTCCTTTATATCGATACTGGAATTCCGGGATCACGGATCATTTCTACACGACGAATTGGTCGGAACTTGGTGGAGGGAAATCCGGATACGTTTGGGAAGGAGTTACATGCTATGTTTACCCCAATCCAATTGATGACACGGTTGCTTTCTATCGCTACTGGAATTCAAATATCGGAGATCATTTCTACACTGCGAAATGGGCCGAGCTTGGTGGAGGAGCAAGTGGATGGGCGGCTGAAGGGATTCAATGCTACATTCTTCCATAATTTATATCTTCATAATTTCTAAATACTAAAACTAAATACACATTTGAATTATACGATGTACACAGAGGAATATTACATTACATAATTTTAACATTGCTATTTTTTTATGAATGTCCTTTTCCATTTTCTTACCTTACAAATACTAAATACAAATCAATCAACAATGGATAACCCTTTCCTTTAATTACAAAAATAAAAATTGACAGTATGTATATACATAGATTTGGGTTCTGTGTACACATTTTTTTACAATTGTTTCTTGTCGCTTTTCACGTGGATTTATTTGAGGAATTGAAGTGTGTACATTTGTACATTTTACACTACAAACTGTAAAAGGACTTTATTTCATTTATTGTTAGTTTTCCTTTTCTCAGAACCCCAAATACCAAAGACTTTTTGCCTTTCCCCCACTCACTTTTGTGCACAGTCACATTTATTTTCCCCCGATTCTCGAGGATTCCTTTTAATTACACACACCCAGGAGAAAAGAGAGGGAATTCGCTGTAGTTGTAAATTGTATAGTCGTCCCAGATGTTCCCTCAAAGAATTAATTTATGCTTGTTGTATAATCTACACGGGATCTGTGCAATCTACAATCTACAGCTACATATTATGTTATGTACAAGCGAAGGAAGGAGAATGAGAGGAATTCTTGTTAAGTTGACGGGGAGAAATTAACAAAGACAGCTAGACGCATAGGGATCTGCATAATAATAACCAGAAATGGCATGGGGAAAGCTGTACAGTATCTTATCGTACACTACAATTGAAATCACAATAATAAAAATTGTAATAGGTGCTTTCTCTTTCCCCCCCACAACGTCCCAAAAACTCACGATCAGAAGCAAAGTCAGTTTACCATGTAGTCAATACACATATTTAAACATACGTAGTCGTACAGTCGTACATACACACAAAGGTACTAGTACGTAAAACGCCAACGCATCTCGTCATCAACTTGGAAATTCCCGACATTCGTAAAATCCTAAATTGAGTAAATTGAGACAGGGAGAGAGAGCGAGAGAGAGAGAGACAAAACGTGTAGAGGTTTCAATTCAATTCAACAAAATCTGTCACAGTCCCCCTTTATTTTAATTCTATACGAATTACGACAGGCTCACTTCAAGTCGAAAGTCGAAGGATGGATGCAAATGGGTAGTGAAAATCCGCATTTGCATTTTCATGTGAAACGGAACACAAGGAAATTATTTATTCAATTTAATGTGTATAATTAGAGTTTTTACGAGGGATTAGAGAAAATTTTGTTTAAGGTAGAAAATGTCGTAAAGACCAAAGTCACCCGAATATCTGATGTGTTGTCCAAGTACGATTCTGACCTATAAAACTTTCGATCGGCGTCCAGCTCTAGCATTTATTTTTCTAACAATAAAATGATTGACTTTGCTCATCATTTCCAAATTAACACAAAATTGACTGATTTCAACGCCGTTTATATTTTTCCTCCAAGTTTTTGTAATTGCTAGCGAAAGGAAGTGTATTCTTCATCCGGAAGAAAAGTTAATTTTAGTTTTTTTTTCATCGAAAGACAATCTGCTCAATGCTCTCATATCATATGGGATCATTGAAAAATTGTCTTTCGATGAAAAAAAACTAAAATTAACTTTTTTTCCGGATGGACAGTACGTCAATTTAGATAATGTCGAGGAGGCATCGGATTCGTAATCAAAATTCAAGTCTCGTTTGCCAAAGTACTTACGTAAAAAAATATGGAATCAACTGGAAACGTACTTATGTACGATGAGAATGAGAAATGAACGATCATATCAAATTCAGTATACAGCACTCACATTAAAACATTACAGATATAGATATATATCGTAGAACGAGCGAAAATATTCCTTTGCCATAATTAACCTCCTACTCAGATCAAATTAATAATTACTAATTGAACAGACTCGCAGCAATCTCATAGCCATATTCCCCATTCCAAATCCCTTTATTAATTTACTCTTGATCCTTAATGTTGATATTGATATTGCCAAGGCAAAGACACAGGTTGAATGAATTAGTCCCATTTAAATCCCCCCGATTCCCATTTCCATTCCAAAACAACGCAACGTCCAAGAGCTCCAGCCAGCCAGCCAGCCAGTTAGCACTCTCCATAATCATAATCATAAATGTGTCAGCCATAAACTCACAGGCTCACCTCATAACTCACAAAACGACACACACCTCATAAATAAATACACATTCACACTTCACACACACACTCATTCATATACACAAATGCGTACACACACATCCACACTCATAATTCTTCATTCTTCATTCCTTTCCGTATGTAATTGTAATGTTATTTAATGTACCTCTCGTTTCCTTTCCCTTGTTACTTGTTGGAAGTTGGATCCGTAATTAAACCAATCCAATTCCATTCCAACACCCTCCAAAATACTAATATGTACTAAATACCAAAATGCTCCTTGCACTTACAGTGTACAGACGCGGTCTCCTCCTTCTCCTCACATTACATTACATTACATTACATTACATTACATCACATCACAATTCACAATCACATTACATTATTACACAAAACACGCTGAGTGTTAATTTTGACATATGAAAGGGCGTTCCAGGCTCAACAAATTCGACAGTCGATCAACAAAGATCAACGCACCAAAGCACCAAAGGAACCAAAAACCCATGGACATATTTTCATTTTCTACAGCTTGAGAGAGAGATTGTTCATAATTCGTTGGTAATTTGTAATTCAATTTTGATTTCCCTCCAACTCCAACACAAAACATGATGATGGGGGATAACGATGATAAATAAAACATGAGAAATGAGAAACACCTCGGGAAATCCATTGTTCGTATAGGGTATATTTGTATGGTATTCTGGTACATATTCTGGTGAGTATTGTTATAATTTATAATAGGTTATTAGCATTATGGATTCTTATAATTCTTAATGCTCTCATTCTCATTCTCATTCTTATTGTCAATGCATTAAATGTGTAATCTTTTTCACCCCTCCTGTTCTGTCCTGAGTCGTCTTGGTCCTGGGTAACACAAAAACCCTCCATATTATTCCTCATTATTACCATCTTTAATTCCTATTAAAAGATTATAAAATGCAGACAAACAACACACACACGCAAGCAGACGCAGACAGAACACATACGATATTTCTCGTTCTCTTTCTCCGTTTCGTTTCACCGCAGTCTCAGTTTTCAATTTTCATATGCTATATATGCACTCAATGTACGATCAAAATGTAATGTAATGTTCCCTTCCTAACAAATATACTAACAATAAGTTACAACGTCTTAAATCTGTACTTGTATTTGTACTTCGTACTTTGTACTGCAGGACAACACAAAGCCCCGGCGCTCTCTTGTTCTTGTTCTTATTCATAGCAGGGAATGAAGATGAAGGAATTACAGCATACAGAAATTTCCTTATACTTATTATGTGGATTACGGTTTACGTTCCGAACGGAAGAGGAAGAGGAGAGTCAACGGCTTTCACAAAATTCCAGAGTTTTCGGGAAAATATGTATGTATGTAGTTTGAAACTGTTATCGTACATAGGCTAAAAGCTCAAGCTCATATACAAACATTACAAACACATGCACATGAACATGAAATTGTTCAATTTGCCTTAGTCTTTCTGGCCATTGCATTGTCATTGTCATTCTCATTGCCATTTTGCCATCTCATTTGGCCTCGTATTGTAATCTTTACAGACTCCTCCAGACTCTCCAACCTCAACTCTGGAAAATCCACACTGTACATACAGAATACAGAATACAGAAATACAGACTCCCATTACATTTTAACTACATTTAAATTTCCTCCCACTACACTACACACAAACTCCTCAACTATGTACATATGTATACTACACTCGACTCTCTAAAGTAGTCTCAACTCTAATCATAAGCTCACTTTGCCTTTCCAACTTGCATCTATCTCTATATACAGATATCTGCACAGCAGCACAGTGCTGGAGAACAGAAGCTGGAGAGAATTCTGTTACAGAATTATTCTGTATATATATATGTAATTTATAATTTATATCTTGTATAGACATTTGGCAGTCTCAAAAGTCTCAAAAGTCTCAAAGTCTTACAGTCTTTTTTTTATCCACGGTCATTTTTTTCCATATCATTTCCCTTCACTTTCATTTTCATTAGACTTTCCATTCACATTCGCATTCGCATTCGCAGTCGCATTGCATTATCGTATGGAATTTTGTCGCATTGCACTTTGCATTATACCTCTCCCGTCTTTTTTACTCTTTTGTCCTCCACATGTTTTCTCATCTATACAGAACAGACTAATGTAATATAATAATAATAATAATATAATGTCCATGGATCTTCATTTAACTCGCTTCTCCTTCTTCTTCTCTTTCCTCCTCAAAACCACCACAGTTCCCAACTTCCAACTCCAACATTCAAGTTGGTATATAGTATATAAATATGGCAAGGAAAAATAAGTTGAAGTATGTAGAAAAGTATTTTAGAATTTATACAATATACAGTTTAACATTTAAGGCTGGTTGGTTGGTTGGTTGGCTGGCTGGTGGAGGAAAATCGCTCCAGCAAATGTGAATAGTTTGAAAATTGGATTTAGATTTAGGAAATGTGGATTTGTGTGTGTGTGTGTGAAGGGATTGAAATATGTATGTACATGTATGCATGTATGCTGTGCTGTATGTACATACTAAGTACATTGGGAGTTGAAGTATCGAGGAATTGAGAAATTCCTTGATAATAGTTTGAGCCCTTAGCTCTCTGGTTCTCTCCATACCGTCCAAGAAGAAGACGAAGACGAAGACGACGAGAGCCTGGTGTGTAATGTAATGTAATGTGAATTGTGATGGAAGTTGATGCTAAAGTATGTACATACAGAATACTGAATACAAATAGTACGGACATGTGTGTAGGAAAATAGTTTTCCGGATTTGGATTTTAGACTTACAAATTATAATCGTTCGGAGCTCCTTAAGCTCCCAATCTTTTTGCCTTTTTCTCCCTTTTCTTCTTCTTCTTCTTCTTCTTCTTCAAGTCCCAACTCCCAAGTCTCTCCATCCGTTTCGTATATACATTATAAATTATATGTACACAGAGGAAAATACATAAGAGAATTTGAGATTTGAATTAGAATTGGAATTAGAATTAGAATTAGAATTAGACCGTGAGCGTTTGCTCTGTTACATTTGTATTTGTAGTTGTAGTTGTATTTGAGCTCCAGCATCCACGTTTTTCCGTTTTTCCGTTTCAGTTTCAGTTCAGCTTCAGTTGAATTTACCAATGTGTATGTGTACTAGTAAGTATGTATGTAGATTTTGTTGTCGATTTTATTTGGGTTGGATTTAACTCGGAGGAGACCTTATTACGGATTAACCGTCGGGCTGGCTCGGGTGCAGGCAAAAATATACTATGTAATATGTATAGAATATAGAATATAGACCAAACGAAAAGGAGCCAGAAGATATATAAAATATATAATATCAAAACTTCCTTGGACCTTTTCCCTTTGTGTATGATATTCATACTCCAATTCTATACAGTTGATAATAATTGTGAGAAGGATTACAATTACAATTACAAGAGTATATCTTTTCCATTCCAATATTCAATGTTCTCCATATTATTATTATTATGTATCTTGTTGAATGATGTCGATGTCCATGTCGATGTTTTTAATCCGCAGGTACAAAAGTACAAAGCTACAAACAAAGTATGCATATGAAAAAAATACACATATAGATATAGAAAAAAATCAAGAAAATCCCCATCTCGTTCTCGTTCTGACGAGTAGTTCTATACTGATTATGATTATGAATATGATTATGATTACGAGTTTCAAGTCTCTCGGACCCGCGGACGATGAGCTTTTGCAAGAGGTTAATTTTTAAATGGTTTAACTAAACAATATTTATGTATAGGGAAAGAAAGAACGGCCAGACGTCGACCATCAACTATCAACAGTCGACATGAAAAACTGAAAACACTGCAGGGGAAAAACAAGGAACAAGAAACAACTACCACTAGCAAAAACATAAGCATAACATAAAGAAAGAATAAAGAGGGCCCCAATTATTACATTCATATATCATCAATATTTTCCTCTGTGTACTTAACTATATGTATAAGTATTAACTGGAGACTCGTCAGATTGAATCGAGACTACAGAGACTAAATACTAAATAGTAATCCTTATTAATTTTAATTCCCTCATCATTTCGTCGACTTGGTCCTTCTTAATTCTTTTTAACCTTTGTTGTTTTTGGCTTAAATTAAATTACATGGACACATCCCCTTCAATTTCCTCATTCATCCACTACAAGTCTCAGTTTACTTTTTACCTAAAAACTCCCAAAACTCCGAATTAAATGTGTACACATAACAATAACAATAACAATTCGACCTGTGGGTATATACTTTTCAAACAAACAAGGAAAAAATAAAATAATTGTGTGCCCATACAAAAACCACTCGAGTGTATGTATAGAATTAAATTACATAAGACAAATGGAACATTCCTAGACAAATAAATAGAAACAACAACAACTACGGTTTTCCGGGGTTTTTATCATTGTTTTACTTGCCTTTACTCGGGTCAAGATGGAAAATGGATAAGAAAAAACCCTCCATCCGCACAGACAATCCTGAAGAACACGATGAAATCATGGCTAATAATAATCATCATAATGATAATAATAGGAGTACAAGTATACCTATACAATATACAACTATGGACTCACAATCAGTTCATGTACACTGGACTAATTATAATAATTGTTATTGGTGTGAAATGAGAGCCCTAGCGATGCGATGGCGATGCGATGGCGAGAAATACATTGAGAATTCCATCATGAGGGTCAAAATCTGAATTCAAATCGATTGAAAATTTTCAAATTTCAAATACATATATAAAATTGAAGGTATCAAAACGAGAAAAAAACAAAAAAAATGAAAAAGATGAAGAGAGGAAGAAAAAAAAGAAGTTGAAAGGCACAGCACCCACTTATTCCTCATAATTTATTGTAGCTAAATTGTGGAGGGCAAGCACCAAGCACCGAGCACCACAGAGAACAGAACAGAAAACAGCCCAGAGCTTTGAAGGGTTGTTATCGCCATCATACATATATAAACTAAAATGAAATGAACAGAGACCAGAGAGAATGAACGGCATTAGTGTAAAATGTGTAAATTCTATTGTTGTTGTTGAATCGTTGTAGGTTTTTGTATCGTATTTTAGTGTTTGGTGTGTTGAGGGTTTCCAAAGTGTAGCTGCTTGTTGCTTGTAGTTTGTGTTTGTAGTTTGTATGTATTGAGTATTGTACAGATACTTTGTCGTTTGTATACTACTTGTAAGTTTTTGTAATGGAAGTATAAGGAAAGAAAGAAGGACGTTAACGCTATTTGAAAGGAGTATTGAGTACATATTATACTGGACGAGAAAGATGAGGATGAAGGAGAGAAAGAAAGAGAGAGAAGAGAGGTTTTGAGAAACTAATAATAAGGATAATGATATACCATGTGTAGAAACGATAAGCATAAACAAACGGACAGTTCCGAGAGCTCTACTAGTACACTCTTTTATTTATATGTAATATGTACATACAGAAGAGTATCTACAGACTTTGTAGACAGACGGACCCACTTGCTTGATGCTTGCCTTCCCCATTCTTACCCATTACATTATTCCTATTAGCCATTAGCTAAAATATACCTATATTATGTGTATCCGAGTATTCCACCGATAAATACTATCAAGAGAGAATTCAGAGGAGATTCAGAATTCAGAATTCAGGTCTCAACCCTTATTTTATATACCTACAGTTACAGTACACAGCTCTACACTTCTATACACTATGTAGGTAAAATAAGGTAAGGACAACATTGATAATAGAGAATCTGGAATCTTGAGCTAATAGCTCATGAAATCTGTGTGTGTGTACACTTGAAAAAAACTTAACTAAAAGGTTCGAGGCTTTTTATTTTTATTTCTCCTTTTCTTATCAAAAAACTAAATAAAAAAAATAGAGTCTAACCTGCTCTGCTCTGCTCAGCTCTCAACTCCACATTCACATCCACATCCACACCACTCGGGAGAGTGTAATTGTATTTTAATGTATAATTAAATCCCCCAATTACTTTGATCGTCCATTCCGCATTGGAATTCCGAATTCAAATTTCAATGTGGCGATATATGGAAAATTCGAGATTCCTCATTGTTATTGTTATTACTTATTACCAATTACGATAGATTAGATACTAGACGAAACGAAATGGTTGTGTACTGCTGACGACGAGCACGGCAAAACACAGAGGAAATTATTGAGCGGCGTCCAAATCCAAACAACAAAATTCAAAAGACTTGATTTTTTTTTTTTGATTTTTTGATTTGCATAAGAATTTTTTCTCATCTCGCGCGGCTCATCGAATCACTATACATTCGGAAATCATTCAACATTCTACAATCTACAACATTCATAATATTCTGAGAAAATATACAAAATAAGGATAAAGAAAACACAAAAAACTAGAAACATCCGTGCAGAATACTGCAGAAAGCCCGATTTGTTTTGGTACATACTCGAAACGGCTGAAACAAGGACCTAGATCTTGGCTGTTCGCAGGAATTGGCGTAAAAAAATAAAATCGGTGTTGAAGTGCAACATGATTTCTGTACTTATGACGATTACGAAAAACGATCGTATTTCACCACTTGAATCATTATTGTGCAGTGTGCAGCTAACAATCAAATTTGAAATTTGGATTTCCATATATCTTAGCTAAAGCTAAATGGTTGATGAAAGTGCCTTGAGAAATGGTTGTCATTGCCATTCGTACATATTCGAATTTGAATTCCATTTCATCATTAAGGCTCACGGCCAATTCCAATTCCAATTCCAAATCCAAATCTGTGTACACATTTACAACTCACAACACATTCACACTCACATTCACAAACACACACCTTTACCATTTGAACGAGCACTTTGGTCCCCAGTTCTGGGTCTAATGATATAATGAAAAGTGTACTTAAAATGAAATAAAATGTACATATTTTTTTTTAGTACATACATGTGTGGACCCTTATGAGAAGGAGAGAGAGAGAGAGAGAGAGAGAGAAAGAAAGAAGTGAAGAACCATGGTGCGAGTTCATAATCGTTCTACACATACTTAATAGGTTAAGAAGGACGAGACTCCAGTTGAGTTGAATTTGAATTGAGTTGAGTCGAGAGTTGAGGGGCTCTCAAGTTGAGGAAAAAAAAGGATCTCTCTCATTCTCATTCTCATTCAAATATGTAACTACGATATATACTCTAACTCTAAACTCTAACTACACACTGCACACTACAGCCAAAAAAAAATACTATGGCTATGACGATGACGATATAGCTACAGTATGATGACAATATGCTCTTGCTCTTACATATGTATAGAAATCTTCCAAGCTTCCAAGTCCAACTCTCCAGTAAGTTACTTCAGTCTAATGTAATGTAATCTAGTGTGCGTGTGTGTGTGTGTGTATGTGTGCGAGCTTCGTCTTCTTCTTCTGCCCGAACTCCTAACCAAATTACACTCCATTGCATTTCCATATATTCATTTTTACACATGGAACATCATACCCACAGGATCCACAGCATAATAAGGAGAAGGAGACGACCCTCAGTCGAGCTCAAATTACAAACATAACAGAACATAACTTAACATCTTTCCTCATCTGTACTCTGTACCCAAAACATCCAAAAAATCCCAAAGCCCATGTGCACATTCACGTTCACATTCACATTCACAATATTCACATATTCACATACCTATGGACATATTACCCATACATATACCCAAAAAATTTCATGTGTTCGTCGTCCGAACACTTGGCTTGGAGAGAATACGTACAAATAGAGAAATACCTTGAGCTCACTCACTCACTCACTCTCATCTCTCAGGTCTGGAGGACTCAACTCAAATGTCGTCGACGTCCATGCCCATGTCCATGTCCATGTCGACTTTCATCTTCCCTTCCGCGTACTCGTACCTATATAAACTTTTTCATCTGTACCTATACAGAGACTTTAACATTTACATTTACACTGTATGTACTGTACGAAGAAGACTGTTTCCAAATGTGACTGTTTCCACGGTGAAACCCTTCTCAATAGCTTCAATTCTTTATATAAGAAAGTAACCGTCAAAAAAGTCAAAAAAGTCAAAAGGAAAAGAAACACCTCAGGATCATTTTCTTGGACTCATCCCCGAATTACACATACAATGTTTTTATTATGTAGAATCCTCTCCTCTCTTCCCTCTCTCCCTCTCTCTCTCTATTTACTACCCATTTACTCATGAATCACCGGGGGAATGTTCTCTCTCTCTCTCTCTTTGGCTCAACCCCCTTTTTTCCAGGACGAGGCGACGGCTACATATGGTCTCAACACCACTCTCCACTTTTCACTAGTCTCCGTCGGGTTATGATCGAATCTCTCCTCTCATATGAGTTGAGTTGACTTGGAGTTGGGATGAGGATGAGGATGGAGATGGGAAAAGTGTACGCATGGTGATGAGACTGTTTAAGTCTAACGAGGGAGTTTGAGCTTGAATTCGAAATTCGAAGCAGACTGCAAGAGGCAAGAGGACAGAGAAGAGATTCTCTCTCTTGGCATTGCATATAGACATTTGAATATGAATATACGAATACGAATGTGAACGTGAGTGTGTGGTGGCTTTTAGCTTTATAGCTGGAGATGAGAACACTGAGAACGTTCAAAGTTGGGACTGGGATTGGGATTGGGATGAAATGAGAGGAGACTTTGGATGAGGAGATCAGTCGTGAATAAGACTTGAAGGCAAAAGGGAGCAGCGCTCCTTCTCAATTTCCCAACTCAAACAAGTTTTTACACTCACTTTCAGTTCAAGTTGAGATTTAAGATTTTACATCAAGAGCGTTTACTGTCGACTATTTTTTAATTTGTGTGTGTGTGTGTGTGTCTTAAGAGATGAACTCTTAAAGGGAAAGGGGCAGAAAGAGAAAGAGAATACAGAGGAAGTTTGTAGTTTTGTAGCGAGTACTACTTGATTTTAAATAAATAATCAGCTAATTTGTTTGTGTGAGAGGAAACGAGGAAATTGAGGCTCCTCTTTGACTTTTGACTCGGTTGAGCTCTGCTTTTTGATAGACTCTGGAACTGGAACTGGAACTGGGAAAGTAAAGTGTTTGTGTGTGTGTGTGTTTCCAAAAGTTTTCACGAGAACAAGTTGATCGTTTCTCGTTTGGCGTTGGTAATAAATTGTTCGTTGTTGAACCAAAGAAAATAAGGGTGAAAAGTCTCTCTCTTTAAACTCTCTCTGCTATCAAGTGAAATGAACAAGTTGAACTCTGCCGTACAAGTACAAGTTACAAGATCCAAACAAGTGTTTTCTCCCTTTGTGTAGTTCATAGTTGTAGGTTGTAGATGTGGATAATTCATAAAGTTGAGCACGTTTCACATTCACAATCACAACGCAAAAGTTTACTCAAGAATCAAGAGATTCCCCATGTTCAACTTTTCCTTCGTCTTATTTTTGGTTATTTGAGTATTTGTAACTCTTTGTGAAGGAAATATTACATATTAAACTTTGAAGACAGTGTTTAATATTTCATAAATCGTCCATCAAAGTTACATCGTAGTGAAAGGAAATCAAATCTCAAGTCTCAAACAGAAATCATATTTGATATTTCTATATTGATCGTCAAGGAAAACAATTCATCTGTGAACAAAAACGTAAGTTTGCATCATCTGATTTCATTCAATCATTTGTAAGACATTTATGACAGTATCTACAAATAAAAATAGAGTTTTAGAAATTGCTCAAGTTCAACGCCGTTCAATTGTAATTAGTGCATTTTGCAACATTGAAGGTGGCAGTTTCCCGCAATTCCTTTAGTTGTTGTTCTTGTTCAATTGGTAATCCATCAAAGTAAGATTTTAGAAGCTCTAAGGAGACGACTCAGTTTTATTTTTTTAATTTTTATCATTCGATTCTGAAAAAGTCAAAGTCAAAGTCAAAATTTGTCTTGAAGACTTAAAACAAGCGGAAAAAATCAACTTTTTTTTTGTGTTCATCTGTTTTTAATTATATATTATGCTGCCAGATTAACATATTTTATTATTGGGATTTGGACGGAGAAAAAGGGACGATTTGAAGTCGGAGAATGAAATTGAAATGACGATTGTCTCTATATTCATTCAGAATTTTTAGATAGACATTGATATTGACATGACTTGAGGTCTGAAGCTTTTTAACAATAATTGTTTTTTCCCCTTCTTCCGATTTCACCGAAACAGAGAGACAGAGAGAGAAAAGAGAGAGAGACACTCAAATACATTACATTACATTAAAACAGTAGAACATATCCACAAACGATTGAGAAAAGATCCCAAATGTCAATGTTCAGTTTCATATCCCTCTATCCGTCTTTGCCTACATGTGAAAGTTGAAAGTGAATCGAGAAAATCGAAGGAAAATGTTCATGTCTCTCGATTCTCTCTCTCTCTCTCTCTCTCTTGATTCCATCGATGCTTCAAACTGATTTCCTGACGGTTGACTGACAGCGTAAAATGGGAAGCCAGACAAGAACAAAAAGGAAAAGAAAACGCACACAGATAGCTCAAATTCAACTAGGAATATATACACAACAATAATACAATAATATACTACAAAATACAATGGACGAATAGACGAATAGACGAATAGACGAATAGACAAAGACAAAACAAAGACGGACAGACCCCAAAAACCAAAACCGTATGTCTACATGGTAAAAAAAATCAGAATCAAAATCCAAATCAAAAAGTCAGACTTTTCTCCAGTCAAACAGTCAAAAGTCAAAAGTCTCTTTGAACTTTGAAATATGTATCTACTATTTAGTATATACAGAAGAATCCAGCAGCCAACTCTCCATCTCTCTCTCTCTCTCTCTCTCGTTCTTTGTCTCAAGTCAAATATAAAAAAGAAATCCACATTGCCATTGCCATCACCATCGAAATTGAAATAGTTGAGACTACTTGAGACTAGGTAAAGTTTACACTATTTTTTTTTCACACACACTCTGTAAAGACAAAGACTGTAAACTTACCAGTGAGAAGTGAGAACTCTAAAACTCTAAAGTCTAAACTCTAAAGTCTAAAAGGGAAAAGTCAAAGTCAAATTCAAAAAAAGAACTGAAAGAAAACGAAAGGAAACGAAAGGAAAGGAAGGAAAGAAGCTTCAAGTTTAACTTTAACTTTCTGACTTTTTTGGCTCTAAAAACTGTAATGTCTATCTTCTATCTTCTATCTTTTATCTCCATTTCCGCGTATCTCTGTCTCTATACCCCATGAAATAATTATATAAATTTGTCTTGTTCTTGTTGTATTTTCCCTATACAGATTTACAGAATTACAAAATTACAGAATTACTCCACAGATGTACAAATCTACAAATACAAAAGCAGTGAGAGAGAATGTGAAAGAAAGGACGAAAGAAAAAGAGAGCCTTCAAATTTCAAACGAAAAATTCTTGACTCACACTTAAAAGACGTAAGTTGTGCTTCGTCAAATTGATCCCGAGCCTTTTTTCTTTGAGTATACATTATACATATACATACATACCTAGGCGATAGATACTTATAATAATATGTATACAGATAGTATATAAAGGAGTGGAGTACCTGGACTTCAATACAATATCTGTATGTATATCTGTACAATGGTCATACTCATAGTCAATGGCTAAGGGATAAAAGGCCAAAGTGGTGTGGTGGGGCAAAATTCTCTCCTCTCTCTCTCGCCTTCGCCTTCAACTTCTTCTTGAGTTTTTCCACGGCTGCACACAAGAATTTTTTTTGTGACCAGCACCAGCAGCAGCAGCCAGCATTGCCAGCACACTATACACACACAGCGAAAGTGAAACGGAGGAGGAAAAGGAAAAGGAGAGCTAAACGAGCAAACGAACGTTCATCTCTCTTCAGTGTCTCGCCGACCGTGTGAACGTCAACAGACAAGAAAATATAGTGTGTCGTGTCTGCGGGAAAAAAGACTTGTGGGACTTTCGGATATTCCATTTCACATTTCACATATATTCGACAACGAGAACGACTGTTAGAACTTTACACGTTTACACACTGTGTGTGTACTGCTCATTGAACTGACAATTTGTGAGAGTTGAGTTGAGTACAACAGTTTTTGTATTCTTCAAGTCGTGTCCATGTCCTGTCGTCTCCATCGTCTATATAAAAATCTAAAAGTGTTCGGTTACAAGTGATTTCTCTACTTCTCTACTGCTTGGAGTCATCGTCGTCATCGTCGTCGTCGTCGTCCGTCGTCTTCCAAGTCTTCGTCTTCACAATTTCCACTTGTGTCTGTCTATACATACAAAAAAAAGTCTACATTAATGTTTATATTGGCCGTGGTCCTGGGCTTTCTTCACGTCTTCAAGTAAAGTAAAGTAAAGTATAAAAAAAAAAGTCTTCCAAAGAAAGAAAAGAAAAAAAGGTCTGGAGACTCCATGAAGAAAAAAGAAGGGAAAGAGAGAGGAAAAATCTTATAAATTGTCACATTGTCAAAAAAATTATATATATATATATATATAGAATTGACTCGACTCGACTTGGTGACGGTGACTGGTGACTTTAACTGTAACTGTGCTCCTTTTTTTTGTGATTTACAAGGAAAACGAAGACAATTTTTTAAGGAGTCGTCTGGCAATGACTTTGGAGAGACTGGAATGAAAGGAAAGTGTGAAAAATTGGAGAAAAAAGAGAAAAAGTGAATCTCAAGGGTCAAATAAACGATAGATACAGTCTATTTCCATTTGAACTTTTTGTGTGTGTGTGTGTGTGTGGGACTTTTGTTTTCTATTGTGAGTCCATAACTCCATACATTTGAAGGGGAACGGTCAACGTTTCAGTGTCGTCTCATCGTCAGATTTCACTATCACAAAATACACGTGAGAAACGCGGATCGTCATATTTTGTGTTGTTTATTGACATTTTGACATTGTCATTGTGGTTTTCGTTTTCGTTTTTTCGGACTTGCAAGTTGCAACAAGTGGATTTTGGATTTTAATTTTTTTTCCCCTCAAACACAGACAATGAATATGTAATTTAACAAAAAAGTGTATACCATTTGAATTTCTGAAGGGGTAAAAGGATTTTCTGCCAGACACAGTTATTCAAATGTCAAATTGTTTAGAAATAATTAAGTGTGTGGATTCTCAACAGCAAAAGTTTCAGATTGGACTTTTTTTCAAAGCTCATTGAAATGTAAGTTGAAAGGATTTTTTACTCCTACCTATTTTTAATCATCCAAGCAACTGAATAAATCTAAATCTGTAGTGCGCACGTTACATAGTAAAGTCCATTAAACGGCGTTGAAGTCTTGCAAAATTCCTCTAGGAAATCCACCCAAATTATTGAGAAAATTGTTTAGTTCGACGCCGTTTGAATATTATTATGGTTTTGGAGTCCTTCACTCACGCAGGTGTGGTGGAGAAAATTCAGTACCTACTTAAATTCGGGTTTTTCTAATTAAAAAATTTAAACAATTAAACTTACATAACGAAAACTACAAAAGATCCAAAGCAATGTAGAACTGAAAATATAGGAACTCGTACTAAAAACAAAGGAAATAAACTCCATGTCCTAAAGTATCCATAATTTTTTTGTGTACATACATAAATACTTTGTCCAGAAAATTCCAATTCACAATTCCGAATTCCCTGGTATACACAAAAACCGGAAATACGATATAAAATAAAACGGGTTGAAATATTTATGTAGGTAAAGATTAAATTATACGACCGCTTGATTTATCACTTGTTTTCCATTTAATTTCATTTATTTTATTGTTCCACATCCACCATTCACCATTCACCAAAACCTCCACCGTTAAATTTCCCTAGCCGTTCCATTTCCCCTTTATAAGATACATATACATACAGAATTTCTTTCATTGTCGTTTGTCGTCCGCGTCCGTTTGTTTCTCTTTGATTGCGTACAACTATATATTTTATCCATATCCATAAGTGTAGAAAGAAAAACCCCGAAAGGTTAGCTAGCGAGAAGGATAAAAACAAGGTATACCTTAGAAACTGTAGAAAAAGATACAGGGGATAAGATCCAGCTCAGAGATATCTAGATTCTAGATATGTACAAAATACTCACAAAACTCTATATTACAGAGGGAAAATGGGAAATAATTAACGATGTTTTAATTTTATTTCTGTTTGGCAGCTCAATAAAAAGAATTCACCTGGGACAGATAAAGACTGTGGCTCTTTTTTTCTCTCCTCTCCACAACTCTACAACTCGACAACTCTAAAATTCAACACACTCTCGTCATCTCATCATCTCTATATACCAAGGCAAACGAAAGCCCCGACATTTACCTTCAACTTCTTACCTTACGTTTACGTTTATGTCTTTCGGACATAAACATTGAAGCATTTTGAACCACACGAAGAAGAAGAAGAAGAAGAAGAACGAACAAAAACTTTACAACCTGTTTGATAGTCATTCAGTCAAGAAGACGGAGAGGGAAAACCTACAATTTTCTCTCCCTCTCACCCATAAATCCACCAAGAAACTTGACGAAATCCACTTGACTCTCCAATAAAAAAAAAAAAAAAACTGTATAGAGACGATCCCCAAAAATATATACGAGAAAAGCAAAAAAAAAACTCTCTGTATATAAAAAAAACTCTGTAGTCAGTGTCCGTGTCAGTGTAAAGTCTCTATGTAGATATACGCAGTCTGTAGAGAAAAGAGAAGAGGAGCGATTGAAGAAGATTCTCCAGAGATCCTCCATGGCAACTTACGATCATCCACGATGTGGAGAAGGAAAAGTCTAATTCTAACTCCAACTCCAACAACTCAAGTTTTCCTACACTTCGTATAGCCGCCTCAAAAAAAAAAAATGCTTCATCGTCGTCTCTTGTGAGCAATTTGGATATTCGTATTTCCAAATTCCCGAATATCCGAATTTCCAACAGAAAAAAAACCTCTTCATTCTCTTCTCGTTTTCCCTCTCATGTTGCCTTTATCCATATCCACATTTTGTTGAACTCTCCTCCGTGTGTGTGAAAACGTGAGGGTGGAAAGTGTGGAAAATGGCCACGATAAAATTATTGACAGTGTTCCTCCTCGCGATATTCGTGAGTCCATCGTTTCTTCATGGGAAACACTCCAATTCCCTGGTCCATGCAAATACAAATGCAAATACAAATACAAATGGGAATGTGAATATTCTGGACAGTTGTGACGTTCTTCCGGTTCTTCCATCCGAATCCGGTTCCTCCTCATCTTCCTCCTCCGCCCATGACATGGGTTTCTCCTGTAAACTTCAAACTATCAATAGTGAATTTGAGAAGACGAATCTCTCTAGTTTACCCGGAGACTCCCTCGTCTCTCTCCGAATGGACTGTGCTCCCTCCATATTCTATCAGAGTGGACTTGAGTCCTCCTCCCTCTCTCATCTCTCTCGTCTCTCATCCCTTCATATTGAACATTGTAAATTATCTCGACTCCCTCCCTCCGTCTTCTCTGGACTTGTCCAACTTAAAAACCTCACCGTTCGAACACATAATACGGCATGGCCGGCTCTGAGTTTGGATATTGGGCCAGGCGTTTTGAATGGACTCCCCAGACTTGAACGAATTGACCTGAGTGCAAATAACATCTGGACCTTCCCACCACATTCCTTTTGCTCCCTCGCCAATTCCTTGAGGGTCCTCAATGTGAGTTTGAATCGACTCCAGGATCTGAGTGCTCTCAGTTTTAATGAAGTAATTACGGTGAGTGGTGGTGGTGGGAAGAATTCTCATTCTCATTCTCATTCCAATTCCAATTCCAACTCTAATTCCAACTCCCGAATGTCCCAATCCCAATCCCAAGTGTCATCAAGGATAGCTGGAAGTAGTGGTGGGATTTCCTGTCATAAGATGGGACTAGAAATCCTGGATGCCTCCTCCAATCGTCTCATTTTACTCCCCCCAAATGGACTCACCAAACTCACTTTCCTTCGAGAACTGTACTTACAACAGAATGAAATTTCCATCGTGTCCGCCGGTGCTTTTTCTCAATTGAAAAAGATGAAGATCCTCAATTTGAATTCAAATAAATTGGAGAATTTACCAGGGACTTTATTTCAAGATAATTTGGATGTGGAAGAGATTTATTTAGCCAATAATTCCTTGATTGATTTGAGCTCAGGACTCTTTCATAATCTGAATCAACTCGTCATTCTGGATTTGTCCTCAAATAAACTCGGTTTTTCATCAACATCATCATCCACTTCCGGTTCCGATTCTACGTCCGGAAATTCCTCCTCGTCATCACTCGGACATTTCTCGAGCCTCATCCGCCTGGTGAATTTGGATTTGAGTTCAAACCGGATTTCTTCTCTCAATCCGGATTTCTTTCACAATCTCTTCAGTCTTCAAGTTCTCAATTTGGATGGGAATGAAATCCGTTCGATTGAAGGGAATACTTTTACAGCCCTCAAAAACCTTCACACGCTCTCCCTGGCCCATAATAAACTCACATTCATTGACTCCACAACTTTTAATGGACTCTTTGTCCTCACATTCCTCTCCCTGGATAATAATTTAATATCGGGGATTCATCCGCAAGCCTTCCACAATAATTCCAATGTGAGGGACGTGAATTTAAATGGGAATGCCTTTAGCAGCGTCCCATTGGCCATTCAAAATTTGACATTCCTAAAGACGTTGGACCTTGGAGAGAATTCCATTGAGACACTTAATTCGGAGACGGTCAAGTTAATTGGGCTTCCGAATCTGTATGGACTTCGGCTGACGGGGAATGCGATATCAAATGTGAGTATGGACTATTTCAAGGAGTTGGGTTCGTTGAAAGTGGTAAATTTAGCAAGGAATCAAATTCGATCCTTGATCCCGGGGACATTCGATCATAATTGGAATCTTCAAGCGGTGAGGGTGGATGCCAATTATTTGCGGGACATCACTGGACTTTTTAGTTCTCTCCCCAATTTATTGTGGCTCAATGTGTCGGATAATCAACTCAATTGGTTTGACTACTCGTTAATTCCGGGGCAACTCAAATGGTTGGATCTGCACAAGAATGAAATCATTCAACTTGACAATGACAACAACAAGGAAAATCTCAATTCCAATCCGAATTCTCGTCTTCTTCGCCTACAAACACTGGATGCAAGTTTCAATAAGATCACTCGGATCTCGTCACATTCCATTCCGGACAGTATTGAGACGCTCAATTTGAATGACAATCTGATTGGAAGCATTCAGCCCACCACTTTCTATGGAAAAAACAATTTGAGCCGTGTGGACTTGTCCATGAATCAATTGGAGACGCTGGAGAGTGCCTCCTTGCAATTACAATTACAATCCGTCGTCCCCATGAATCATCATCGACACTTGCCCGAATTCTTCCTCAGCTCGAATCCATTCATTTGTGATTGTCATTTGGAGTGGTTGACGAGGATCAATGAGCGAGCGGGGACGAGTCGACAATTCCCCATTGTGACGGATCTGGATCATATTTATTGTCAATTGCCGTATCATCAAAGTGCTGCGTCCTCCTCTTCATCTTCATCATCGTCGTCATCGTCATCGGATTTTGTGAAAACTCCCGATTATTTCCATCAGCAGTCCAATTCCAATTCCAATTCCAATTCCAATCAACAACAACAAGATCAAACGCCCGTGTCGATTGTTTTACCGCTAACTCAAGTCCCACCGGATCAATTCCTCTGCCCCTACAAAACTCATTGTAGTGAATCCTGTCATTGTTGTGATTTTGAGGCGTGTGACTGTCAAATGACTTGTCCAGTGGGTTGTGCCTGCTACAATGACAATTCCTGGACTGTGAATATCGTCGACTGCTCTGCCTCCACCGATAATTTGGATTTGAATTTGAATTTGAATGGAGACCTTGGACTGGAAAATCCCGCTAAGAATCCTCCGGGTAATTCGGGTAGTGACTCGAATCCGAATCCGATTGTGACTGTGATGATGAGGAAAACCGTGCCGGCCTCCATCCCCATGGACAGCACGGAAGTGCATTTGGATGGGAATGATTTGTCCAGTCTACCAAGTCACGTGTTCATCGGGCGACGGAATTTGGAGCGTCTCTTCCTGAATGAGAGTCGACTCTCGACTCTGTCCAACAATAGTTTCAGTGGACTCAAGCGCCTTCAGTCTCTCTACCTTCAAGGGAATTATTTGAGAGAGATCCTTGGTTTTGAATTCAATCCATTGGAGAACCTCCGTCAGCTCTTCCTTCATAATAATCTCATTAGTTTCATCAGCCCAAATGCTTTTTCCTCATTGAGGAATTTGGAGCTCCTCACTTTGGATGGGAATCGATTGAGCCGATTCCCCGTCTGGACTTTCCAATGGAATCCGGCTCTGATTCATTTGCGGATTGAGAATAATCCATGGAGTTGTGAGTGTGAATTCCTCACTCAAGCCCTTCCATGGATCCTAACTAATTTACATAAATTGACGACGACGAGTGATGGGAATTCCAATTCCAATTCCAATGGGAATTCAAATGGGAATTCTCGACTGTTAATAGACTTGAATTGTGTGCAGGAGAGCTCGAGTGAGCATGGGAATGAGCAAAAGTGGCCACTTTTACAAATTAATACAAGCTATTGTGATTCGGATTATCATAGTCAACAATTGCCTCAGGCAAATTCAAATTCCAACTTTAATTACAATAGCCATAGCCATAATAATTATGACAACAATAATAATCAAAATCCGGAATCAAATCGGAATTTCGGTGCGGATTTCCCATATCAAAATGGACATTCAAATGACGATGAGGATGAGGATGGTTCAAATTCTGGGGGGGAACCTCCGAATAGTCCAAATGAAAATGAAGTATTCCCGTATTTACCTTCCCTCTTGGCCATTGGTGCGGTTCTCCTCTTTGTCTCCTCCGTCTTCGTCGCCGTCTGTCGGAAGAAGAATTGTCTACGAGACTGGGTTGCGGGTTCGAATCCTTGCGAGTGCATCATCATTCCATTATCCTCATTTTGTTCGGGTGGTTGTGATTGTGATTGTATTCCCAGTTGTTGTTGTTGTGGGTGTAGTGAGAATAGTTGTTACGATAAAACAATGGATGGAGAACAAGAGAAGCTTTTCGATGCGTACATTGCATATTCCTCAAATGATGAAGCTTGGGTCAATTTCCTCGCCACCAATCTCCAGCAAACCACCATAACTACTGAGACGACTCCATCCCAACAACATCAACATCAACAATCACAACAAAATAGTTGTCCATACAGATTGTGTCTACACTACCGGGACTTTGTGATGACGGCGTACATTGCGGACACGATCGTGGAGGCGGTGGAGTCGAGTAAACGGACAGTGATTGTTCTCTCCAAAAACTTTTTACAGTCGGAATGGTGTAGTTTTGAGTTCAAGTCCGCTCTTCACACGGCCATCCGTGGAGGAATTAATATGAAGAATCGACTCGTGATTGTCACACTTGGGGACATTTCCACGAGGGATTTGGATCCGGACTTGAGGATCATGCTCCGATATGCCATCGTCCTTCAAGCCAATGATAAACTATTTTGGTCTAAATTAAAAAGTGCTCTCCCCGAACCTCGAGCTTCCACTGTGAATAGTCATACTTGGCGAAATCAAACTCATCATCAGACTCATAGTAATAGTAATAATAGTCATAGTAAAAGTGGAGGAGGAGGAGGAAATCCTCCACCCGTCACTTATTATGATGTGAATGAGAGGAATAATTGGCTTCAACCTGAACAATTCAGTCAAATCCATCAGAATCAAACTCACGATCAGCCTCAGAATCAACAACATCCACATCCACATCAGATGAGTTATAATCAAAATCATCCGCATCTTCATCATAATCATCATAATCATAATCATCAGCATACTCTGAGTCAACCTCAAAAGAGTCTCCCACCCCTCCCACTCCCCCTCCCCCCATTCCCAGTCATCCATCAATCCCAACATCCGGGGATGATGGGGAATTTACAACCCATTTTGGATAATTTCCATAATTCCCAGTGTACTCATTCCCTCTCCTCTCATCATAATCATAATCATAGCCTGAATGATAGCGATCTGGATAAAACACAGTATTCTTATGTTGAGAGCAATTAAATATATTAAACCGATGCTCTTTAACTTTCGAATCTCAATTTCCTTTTTTTTTTTTTTGCACATCACAATTGTAAATCCATATTTTTTAATTTTTTATCGCATTTTTGTTTTATTATGTACATATTTGTTTGTACGTATTTTTAGTATAATAGACACTCGAGTTCCTATGTACTATTTTTATAGAACGTTGTTTGCCATAATTTTTTGAAGGGGAGTGTTCCAGAGTTTTCCACATTTTTTTGAAATGATTCTAGTCCACGGGAAACTTTTACTTTTACTGTTGTTGTGAAGAAATAATGAATAGTAGAAGTGCTATGACAAATTGGCGTTTTTTGAATTAAGAATTTTTATGAGCGGCGTCCAACTTTGACAAGAATGTTTATTTAATTTCCATTTTCCTATATAAACAAATGATTTCACCTTGACTTTTGACTTTGGACTGTAATTTTTGGGATTTTGAAAAACTTTTTCATTGTATTCTCATGAGACTGAAAAAATATGATAAATAGTTAGGATTTGAGAATTTTTGAGAATTTTGAAGGGACGTCACTTGATTTTTTTAAAAACTTTTTTCGAGGAGGGGTTTCTTCCGTTTCAAACTGGTATAAATGAATGGATCCTTTGTTTTGTTTGATACTCCTGACTAATTTTTTGACTTGTCTGATTGCAATTTGCAATAGCAAATCAAGCTTCAAGAGAAACTGATAGAAAAAATATCAATCTACACATAATCACATCAAATTATACTTATTGTTAGCTAAATTAGTTTGTGGTGTAATATTTTATAAAATGTCTACAAAATTAACTATAGATACTCATCGCAAGTATATACTTTTGATATTGATATTGTTTTCGTAGTTTGTATACAATTAGTGTACAGTGTGTAAAAATGAATGTAAAAATATTTAAATAGTGTACTCAATTTCACGCACTTTCACTGTCATCCTCTTTCAATACTATACACGGAAAATGCTAAATAAATATAGATAAATTATCATGGTATTTCAATATAAGATAAAAACAAAAGTTTGCTCCATGTGTCATGATAAAAATACATGTAATATGATATATGATCAATGATGTACTATCAAATGATCAAGTACTACCTAATTTATGTACGACAAAGAACTTGATACAAAATACATACATGAATCACACAATGAAAAATAAAACCAATATTATTGCGATCGCATTATCGCTATAAACAATTGAAAATTTAAATCAAATCCGTTTTCAAATGACACCTTTTTTGACAATTCAATTTAATTTGTCATATCTCGGCTTTCATTTTCTTTTACAAACACTTTTTTATTGCACAAAATTAAACGTTTTTCCCTGACAGATTACTTGTGAACGCCGGAAGAATCATTAGAAGAATCAATTAGAAACATTTCTTGAATAAATACCTAAATTTTGGGATTTTGTCCTAGTTCGACGCCGATCAAAGTCATTCATAATCTGAGAACGAAATCACGTTAGAAGTTATCACGCTGTGATCGTATTCGAAGTACATTTGATCGTCCATTCTATTTTCTATTGGTTGAGCCTTCAAAATGCCCTGAATGATACCAACCAACGACGATTCAACTTCCATAAACGTCCATCTTCCACATGTAATTTTCATTAGTATCTATACAGATATATTTTTATATAAAAAAAGAGCTAGAGCTGAAGCTGGGTTTTACAATTGCATTTCCATTTGGTAGCCACAGCAGCCATACAGTATACACAGCCATTCAGAATTTGAAAAAAGCTTCTAATAATTCAAATGTCAGACTGATAGAGTAAGAGAATGAGAGAGTGAGAGAGAAAGAGACGGGGAAAATGACAAATTATCATTAGCCACGATAGGCGGAACTCGGGCCCATTTCCAACTCATGTCTTTATTATTTACTTCTCCAAACTTTATTATTTACCCACACACATTTATGTACGATGTATATAGTATATAGTGTATACTCTTCACTCTTCTCCGACTATGTAACATAACAATTCCCATTAACATTAACACCGGACTCGGATTAGAATCCAAAATTTCATATATAGACATTGTATTATGCAAGGAAGAGTGAAGCGAGCCACAGCCAACAGAGAACAAATGAAACGAAAACGAAAACGAAAACGAACAAACGCTTCATGGTATGAACGATGAAGGATGAAGGATGAACGATAGACGAACGATATTATATGGAAGATGGAACAAAGAGAGAGAGAGAGAAAATTCGTAATTTACCTCCCACAGTGGCAGAAGAAAAGGGTTGGCTTAATCCGTTTAATGAGGTAGAACTAGAAAGAATTAGAAACAAATAAATGCCGGGCTCCATTCCAACCAGAACCACATCACATCAAACACATCAAACATCTCACAGCTCCAACAAACTCAAATACACATTACTATTACCATTACAATTACTATTACATCATCTAATGTAATACTATCTACAGTCTACAGAATATGTATACAGATAATCACTGTGAAGTTTTTTTCCCTGTCGTCCCTTTCTTCTTTCTTCTCCGTGTTTTTTTTATTCTTTGGTTCTTCTTCTTCTTCGTATTATTTCACCCACCCCTTTTTTTACTTGTGCTTTTGCTTTTGCTCCTACTCCTTTTGAATTTTGAGCTCACAGTTCGACTTGTAAACGGAAATCTAATCTATTTACACTAATGACGAATCACCATTATTAAGTAAGCATACAGAATACAGATATGATATTCTCTGTATCCACATCCACAAATCCACATCAACTTTACTAATCGTAATCGTGTCCTTTATAATTTCCCCACCTTTTTCTCATATTCTCAATTCTCATCCAACCCAAATAAACATGCAGTAAGTAACAAAAAAATATTTAACTAATTCATCACACATTTTATGATCATTATCATTATCATTTCCAAGATGCTCTAAAAATACTCTCAACTACGCTCAAAATGGGGGATAATTAATCGGAGCACACATTTGGAAATTTTGTTTGAACAAATGCCGGCTGCAACCGTTTCCATTTCCATTTCAATTTCAATTTCACAGTCTTAAAGTCCGAAACTTTTGTGCTTTTTAAACAGAATTTTTAGATGATTCTCAGAGCTACTGAAGCTGAAGCTGTGTGATTCATGCAGCCTGTGAAAGCTCAAGTGCAAGGGGAAAATCCATATTTATGATTTCCGTCCAGAATTGAGAGAGAAAGAGTCAAACGTGCTTTGTCACATGGGAAAAGGCTACAATTTTTTGGGATTAAAATATAAAATATAAAAAGGAAATGATATGAGTGGCAATGGCAATGGCAATGATAATGACAATGGCTACAAAAATTCCCCCCATTCTTATTCGTGTATAGTTTTTATCTGGAGTCTTGAGATAGTCGGGAGAGAATTCATATCATAAAGTACAAATTAGGAATTAGTTGGCGATTGAAGAGTTGTGTGGGGAATCTGGAGATTTCCTTTCGTTTTGGACATGTCCAGAGGAGACAGAAGAGACAGAGGACGGAGGAGCATGTGGCTGGGAGCATCTGCTGTTTCTGTTCTGGTTCTGATCGTTCTCTCGTTCTCTCTCTCTGTTTTTATATGGGAAATGAATGACCCAAGAAAGATAAAAATGACAAATGTTTTTTTTCCTACACACACACACACAGACGCGACGAGAAGGCTGGAGAAAGTCCGACTACCGACAACCGACACAACGACAACGACAAGGAAAACGAGAAACGCGAGAACGAGAACCAGCAACGACGAGGAGGGAATGAATTGTGGAAAATTGGATGTGGAAGTGAATCAGAGAGTGATGAATCGTTCGACACGCTTCCACAGCTAAATTATGATAGAGATTATGGAATATAAACGGGGAAAAAATATGTTACGTATCATTTACCATTTGTATTTGTCCATTTCCATTTGTACATACATATTTCCTACATATAGCTTTTTCTCGTGTGTGTGTGTTTATCCCAATTGGGAATTGGACTGAAGAGATCGAGAGTATCAAAAGAGTAAAAGAGTACAAGTACATACAAGTGATTTAAACGTCATAATTTATTGTATTAAAATCTCGTTTGTGTTTCGTATTTAATCTGGATCTTGGAGTTTTTCCCTCGTTCTCATTCTCGTTCTCTTTCTCTCATTTTACTTGTCGCCCGGAACAAATTCTTTTACTATACGCAGGCTGTGTAACACAGCTATATACTTTTCATTTTCGTCGGGATGATCACAATCTGAATCGGGATGAGGGCAAAAAGCAAATGCAATGTGTGCAGTCACAGTGATAGAGTTTATTCTTCGAAAATTATTATGGTTGGATTTGGTTTGGATTTTTTTTTTTTTTTGTGAGGGTGACATTTTGGATTTGGACAATGCAATGTGGAAAAAACGAGTGTGCGAGTGGAAATGGAAAGTAAGTATACATAGGAAAAAAGGAAAACAAGGGCAACGAGGAAAGAAAGAGGAGAATTAAACGATAAATGACAAACCGTACAGAACGTGGATAATTTTTATTGTCGTTAGAGAGATTTCTGGTAGAGATTCATGTAAATTTATTGGCCAGCCAATTTAGACATTAGACATTAGACAGAAGAGTATCTGATTCTGATTATACATAGAAAAGACGAGAGGAGCGTGTGCGTTTGTTTGCATGCATGGGAGGAAATACAATCAGTGCTGAAAGTGTGCGTATACATGGGTATACGGTGTATACTTACATTTTTGGTCCGTGTACTTACTTTTTCGAACTGGTGACTTGCCCTGGCCCATGGTGACTAGAGTTTACCCCACAGTTTTACAAATTTTGAAAAAAAGCTAACGAAAGGGCACAAAAACAGTGGCCAGGGCACTCAATTTCAACTAAAAACGGCAAAATTTTCTAAAAAAAGGCAGTAAAAATTTTTGGGCTCGCTTCGCTCACCCTTTTCTTTCCCCTTTTAGCCCAGAAAACTCAAAATCGCCGATAGGTACATTTTGCCGAACTGAAAACATGCAGTGAGTAAAATTGTAAATACAATACGTAGATAATAAAAACTTACACTGGATAAGATTACATTTTTTTCGCCATATACCTACTTATTTGAGTACACTTTAAGCACTGAATACAATGGTAAAATACATAGTAAAACAGACGAATACAAAATAATATATGAACCGTGTCACCGTGTACAACTGGTGATTAGATGAAAATCAGAATTAAAAGTAGATTTTCTCTGGGTAATAATCATTTCTCTTCTGTTTAACGGAGCAAACGAGATTTTCGGTTTCTGAAATCTGAGCTGAACTACAAAGAAATTAGAATATTGAAAAATCTTTTGTTTTAATTGCAATGACTTTTTGCATGACTCCTATACATGAGGATACTCGTTCAACGGACAATTTTAATGAGTGGCGTCGAACTGCACAGTCTTTTGAATTTTTACAAGTTTAATAAAATGCAAGAATTAAGATAAAAATAAAAAAACCCACCACAATTTCCATCTAATTTTAAGTTCTGCTGTACTTCCACGCCGTTTGAAATATTTCTTCCATTCGACAAGCCGAGCGACTACAGTTATGTGACGTGGGAAATTTTTTCGAACAGAAAAATCAGTTTGTTAATTTTATTTTTATTTCCGCTCACCATTTGCTTCTCATTATAACATAACACCCTAACTTCAAAGACAAGAATACCATCAAATGAGAAAATGCAATGTAGGTAACTGGATTGGAAATGTGAAGCATGAGATTTCCCATTCTCAAACATTTCCTTACAATTTCTCATTCCTTATCGTTAATATTATTTTAATCGACAATACAATTCATCGAATTCCTCCTCTTGGATTCTGCTGTGTTTGTCTCAAACTTGGACGCCGATTGAAAGTGCATGTAGTCTCTCGCGCAGTACCTTGTAAACAGATGTATTTTAATCAAAACATTTTGAAACACTTACTGACATTTTACTTATCAAAATACAAGTCAAATGTTTTCACAAAAAATTCTCATTTCCTTTTCCTTCTTCATAATTTATTTTTACACAGTCAATGCACAAGCACACGAAAGCCAAACATCCAAACAAATTCACATGCACATGATGAAACGGTCAATTCTGTCTATACCTATATTTATTTACCTTCAAAGTTCAAACCAACTCTCAAATCCAAATCATATAACACACCGTGACTGTATCAAATCAACCAGCTTGCTTTGCTTTTTCCTCCCTTCCTCGTCTCAATATCAAATTCTGAACTGATTCTCTCTCTCTCCTCTCTCTCTCTCTCCTCTCTCTCTCTCTCTTACAAACAAACACACATTTCTCCTTTCTCGCAATCTCAATACTCTCGTCAATCTTCGATCATGTCCATCTGTGTGCTCTGTACAGAAAATATCTGTACCAAAGTTATAGGACTTTTGGACTTGCAGTAACAATCGAGAATCACTCCATTTTCCCAAATGAAACTTCAGAGACTTGTCGGTTGTCCTATAGGGAAAAAGGAAAAGAAACTTTTAAACGTCCATTTGAATTTCCTTCGCTTTTCACTCTCTCCATTCATTTCCTCATCGTTCATTCATTTTCATTTTCATTTGAACAAGAATTCATTGGAAGAGGACTTGGGATTTTTCCATGGAGCAGCATTACAGAGCGTATTTCACTATATCGACTCGACATTTGATTCTCCTTCTTCTCCCCACACCATTTCGAATCTCTGCATTATTATTATTATTCTCAAGCTCAAAAACTATTTAGGTATATGTATGGAATTAGCATTCTCTTTCTCGATAAACGATAACCAATACTCAGCATTCAAGCTCACGTTCTTCAACTCTCCTCCAAAACCTCCAATGCAAACACACATCATGCTATGGAGAATGTGTTTAAATGTGTTTATTCCGTATCCACACATTGTACCTATATATTGTCGCATAGTTTGAAAAGAAAGGGAAATGGAACAAGACAAGTTCAGACTGAGACTGAGAAACATTTTTTGATGTTGAGCGATGTATTTACCTGTATTTGAGAGAAGATACACAGAGTGACGACGGCGCTTGAAGCGACGCAGGTTGACGATGAGTGACGAAAATATACTGAATAAACACACACAGGGAAATTGAGAACAATGCAGAACAAAAAAACACATCTTACAAACTTACAATGCCAAATGCCAATAATTCTACACGTTCAAACTCAAACTTCAAAGCCGCAAAGTATTCATGTACATACAAATCGTATTGACAATATTCCTCATCGACACATTTGGGAAACGAGAGTTTCATTTCCATCTCGCTTTCGAATCTCCTTCATTCAGAGACTTCAGAATTGCAATTCGTTTCGCACCCAGAGCCAAAGGGAGAACGCCGCTTTTCCTTGTCCTTTCAAATCAATGTGCCGTTTTTTCAGATATATTTCGAGCAGAGGAGTTTTTTTTTTGAGTTCTTTTTGTACATGAATGAATTGAATGAGAAAAAGAAAATCAGCTGTTGTTGTTGTTGATTGTTTTCCTGTTTTCCATGAGGAATTCTTCAAATATTTTAGCTGATAAACAAATGTGGTAAAATACGTAAACAAAAGGGAGAAAAAATGAGGATTTTGAAAAATAGTTGAAGATGCAAAATTTGGGAATGAATTTAAACTGGCGGTATCGCCTATCTGTTTTATCGAGTAGTGATCGACACAAAATATTTTGTTAATGTTGGAGTTGGACGCCATTCACAAATAAAACTGAGAAACGACATGTACTCGGTAAAACAGAAATGCTATTCGCAAATTCCCTGATTTTAATATATTTAATAGAGTTCTAAGTGTGCCTGGTATAAAAAAAATAGTGGAAACATAAATAGCCTTAATTTACGATAACTGTGAGTTGATTTGCCGTTAAAAAATTATGAAGCGTGTCTCGTTTTTGGTCATTTAAAAAAAAATCCTTTTGAGTCACTCAAACACACGTGAGCCGTCAAAGCAAAAGCCAAATCCATATAGCAATAGCAGACGCTGAGATTTTTTCCCATATGAAATAAAATAGTGAGCGCCCAAATAGAAATGGGAAAGGAGTGTGACGGACTTTTAACTTAAGTTATCGCTCAAGACTGTGTGCAGAGGTGCCTTTTTCTCTTCTTCTTCTTTTTTTCCCCCGAGTCCAGGTGGCAAACTAAATTGTCCGTAGCGAAAAATCGTTCGGCTCTCGCTCTTGCGGAATCGGAATTGAGAAAAGAATCTATACGAGAACGGAGAAAAACACAACAATAACAATAACAACTGTGAGTTTACTGCGAGAGGACTCTGATTTTTTGGAGTGAAACTGATTTCTATTTGTGAATTCGAATTTGAACATGATGTTTTTTCTTTTTCTCCCTTCTCTCCGATGCAGGAGGAGAGGCAGGAGTTGTATTGTTCAACTTCATTTCATCAACATCAAACATGACAGTCGACAGAGGAGGAGACGGAGAATATATCAGAGGGTATGTTTTATGTACAAGGATAACGAGGATTTAGTTCGTGCGGGAGTTTTCTCATCGTCAGTGTCACATTTCATTTCACCATGAGAATTCGCCACGGTTTCCTTCCCCGGATTCAAAAATTTAACTGAGCAAAGCAACAAGCAACAACAGAGGAAGAGCAAAAGCAAAAGCAAAACTGTCCGGCTGCACCCCACAAACTGTTCTCCGCCTCTAATTTTCCAATATATGTATAAATGTATATAGCTTTTCATTTATGGAGGTTTTTTCTTTTTGGGGAATTGGTGATTTTAGTGATTTTTGGGTCGGGATTTCTATATTTTACTCTCACAAATACACATAAAATATTCCATGTGCTCTCTGCTCTTCATACTGTTACGAATCGAAGGTGGCCTCCAGTTCGTCACGCTAAAACTCTGAAATTTCCTGAACGCACACACAAATCCGCAGCATTGCATTTCCTCCCATTCAACTTCTTGTACAGGGAATTTCTGAAATATGGAAAAAAAACCCAAAAAAGCAAACGCACATGTGGAAATTTGGGTCTGGGTGGTTTTTCTTTGTCATCATTTTTCTCCGTTTTGCAGTGATATTCCAATGTTAATGTTTCCATATATTTGTATGAAATAAATTTCATGTAAGTTTTTCCTCCAAAAATAAAAAGGACATTTAAATTTAAAGTTTAAAATTCTGCTTGAACAATTCAATTTAATGGAAAAAAATTGTCGTATTCCAAGGAGAAATAATTGGCATAGTTCGAAGCCGATTAAAACTTTCTTGTCGAATACTTCCAATTTAGTAAGTAAGGTATATTGCCGGAACTGCTTCTGATGTAATTGGAAGACTTTGACGCCGTTTAAAACAATTGCAGTCGAATCTTGCAGTCTCCCCGAGCAGCTTACATCGCAGATGTCCTCTGTTTTTTTCTTCTAAAATTTTAAAAATTCTGTGAAAAATGTAAAACATCCCAGCAATTTGAATTGAATCCCTCATCTCGCATTTTTGTACATTTTATTCTTATTCTTGTACATTCTTTGTAGGATTTCTCTCCTTTTCCCCTTAATTTGTTCAGTTTCGGTCCCGACTCTTTTTCTTTCACTCTCTTTTTCTCTCGCTCGCTCGCTCGCTCTCTTGTGATGTTTTTCTCAATAATTCAAATATGAAAAAGTGCAGCATTCCTCTCTTTCTTTGCTCTTTGCTTTTTGCTCTCTCTCTCTCTCTCTCTCTCTCTCTGTGGAATCGGCTTTCGGAGGAAAAAGAGAGAGAGAGAATTAGTTCCGGTAACCTGTTGCTCTCTGTCTATGTGTGAGTGCGTATGGTTTGTATTTTGTCAGTTGTATTTTGTATATGTGGGATCATTATTGTCATTGAAGGAAAAAGGAAGGGAAAAGAGAAGAGAGAGAGAGAAAGAGGAATTATCAAAGGGACCACCAACACCGAACCAACAACCACACAGAACATTCAAACACAACATGAGGAAGAACGTGAAGAAAGAGGAATCACAAGGCCTATCCATAATAATACACTAAACACCAATGAAAACTCTCTCTATATGCACTTTCTGTGTACACACTGTACACACTTAACTCAACTCAAAGGCTAAATAAAAAAAAGTACACATTCCCATGTACTTCATGTACATACATACATATAAATGGTGACAATGTTGAAAAGTCGAAATGTGAAATGTTTTCATGTAAGGAAAAGGCGATGACTGGAAGTCCCACGAAGGTTTTTTTCAAAAGTCGAACCAGAACTCACACCTTGTAAACTTGTGTCAGCACAACTTCAGACGAGCTCATAGTATTTGCTCTTGTACAAGTTCATAGATACTGATTGTGAATACTGATGTCAAGTAAAGTACATACATAATACATACACAGTTTAACTTATGGCTTTTCCTTTACCGTTTATCGTTCATGTTTATGCCCGTTGGGTGTTTTGTACTCGGTATTTAAGGTACTATAATATTTGTCGTATTCGTATTGCCATTGCCATTGCCATTGGTATATTGTATATTGATATATTGAGAGGAAATGAGAATAAAAGCCACCCGGGATCGTCGGTCTCTCAGTGCCCATTCAAATCCGTCATTTCTCATTATTTCCTTTTGGTCAAATGTCGAATTATCAAGTTAAAGTTAAAGTTATAACGCTAACGTTTTGTCATTTGTGTGTTTGTGGGCTTTTGAATGGGAGAATAATAATGCCCCGTTGAATTTTGATACTAATCGCAATAGCAATCGCCCAAGCTCATCGTTCGTAGTTCGTAGTTCGTACTCAATAATACTCGACTCGACTGACATGACGATGAGCTTTCTCGAGTCACATCTATAAACTCCAAACGCATTGCATTGCATTGCATTGAATGGAATTGAATTGAAGAGACAGGGGGAAAAGTTAAAAAGCTTACGAGGACATCAAGTCCAGTCAAGTCGAATCAAGTTCAAAGGCAATGTTTGATGTTAAGCGGCTTTCTCTTGGAATTTTGGTCTTCAAAACTCAAAAGTGTCATCATTGATATCAATGCATTGCTCATTGCATTGTGATTTGGGAATGTATGGGAATATCTGTATGGATTAGCGTTGAGGCTGTCCAAACGTCCAAATGTCACCCAGAGTTCAACAGGGTGGCCTTTCGGATTCTACACTTTATCCATATAGTCCATGTCCATGTATATCCGTACAGGAGACTACCAAGAAATGTCCATTATCACCCTCAAACATCACCGCAATACAGCACAAGTACGAGTACGAGTACGAGTATACAAAGTATACAAAACCACCAGCAAAGGAACAGAAAATGCGATAGAAAATTTACAGTGTTTTTCCAAGAAAAGTCTTGAATTTCTTTATTTTTAATTTTCACCTTTGACTTAACAATGCAGATATATAACTGGTTTTATTTTAATTTTTCCTCCTTGTGAATTTTCCCTCTGGAATCTTAATCCCGTCCTCCATATTCTTAGTCCGGATGCTGCCAAAAATTGTAAAAGCGGCGTCGCACTTTTGCAAAAAAAAAAAAAAAGAGAGAAGTGATTTTGGATTCAACCAGAGTCCATCCGCAGGCGACTTCACAAGTATCTGTACAAAATATTTTGGACATGGACATCAGATTGAGACAGATTATGAAGTGAAAGTAATATTGACGCTAAACTCGACGACTCGACCAAAGCATTCAGCGATTTAAAATTCCGGAAATATTTATCTGTAATTTAATGAATTCCAGTGTCATTTAATTCTGATTGAATCAAAATCAGGTTTTTTGGTTTTTCAAGTCGAAATTTTCAACAAAATCCTCCTCAAACCTGACAATGTTGCGTATCGCTTGGGCAACATTGGCACTGGCATTTCCATTGTCATTGTCATTTATTACGTAAAAACGGTAAAACGTAAACGTCAGTCCTAGAGAATCAAGAAGAATTTCATTTCATTTCATACATCATGAAACCACACACCTTTAAACGGACCATGGAAACGGACCATTCTCGTTGTCACACTGTCATTTGGCCATAACATAACGTATAACATACCGAATTCTGTAGAAATGCTTGCTTATCGCTCATCACTCACAAATGACTATGTGTACTATTTTGTATAGTAGTAAAGCTTTGCAATTGTAGTAGAAATTACAGTGAAAACACACACAATAAAACTGCCCATAACATACGAACTATAGAGATCTAGATTCCATATATTTCCAATGCCTTGGCTTTACTCATCCCTCTGTTTCCCTTTCTCCTTCATTCCACATTCTTTTGTTCCTTTCGGCTTGGACGTTTGAGCTCGTTTGAAATCGGCTTCTGTTTCCCTTTGGTTTGGTTTGGTTTCATTTTCATTTCCTTCCTATTGCCATATATATCGTATTTTCTTTCTCTCCAAGAAAAAAAAGTCAAAGGGTAGTACCTAGTAGTAGTAGTTGGCGTTGGCGTTTGGACTTCTTTGAAGATAATTTGGAGAGTTTTTGTATAGGAAATTGCGTGGAAATCCTGAGAAATGATTTGAGTTGTTGGATGGTCATTTTGAACTGATGATTGGTCTCTCTCTCTCTTTCTATGTGAAGAGGACAAGATTTATTGCTCATTGACAGCTAAATGATGACACCGTATTTACAAGTTACAACAACTATATATTTTACAATGGGGGGAGAAAAACTATCAAAACTATACTAGTATGTGCTGGTCCAGAAATTTTCCTTTTCCTCTTTTATGTGTTCTTTTGTTTGTACATTTTCCCACTATGAAAATGAAACTGGTAAATGGAGTCTCTTTGAGAGTGGATCTTTTTCTATTTCACTCTCGACTCTGTGTTGTCATTTTCAATTTCTATACTGCTGTGTCTGTGTCTGTTTTTCTTCATCCTAAAATTCTAATCGTAAATATGTTTCGGCTTGGGCTTCTTTGGCATTTTCCAGTTAACAACTTGCTTCCTTTTGTCACCATCGTGAGAGTCTTTAGAGACCCTTATTATTGCTCATCATTAGGCCCTTGGAGAGACACAGTTTTCATTTTTTTCTTGAACACATTCTTTACTTTACTTTACACATTCCTTATCAATAGCTTTTACATGTAAGGACAAAAGTATGGATGTATCTGTACATACAAAAGTATGAGGAATTTGGAATTTACAAGTCACAATTTACGTAAGAATTGCTTAATTACAGTGGCAATTTGAGTATTTAGTATTGACCATAAACTTTAATTGACTCTCTCTCTCTCTCTTGAACCTTCCAAACCCAAAAGTAGACCGTGAGAACGCAAGCAATTTTGATAGCCATTCAAAATCGGAAAATTGCGTGAGTTCAATGCCATTTTATTATTTTCTGGACTTCGAGACCATTATTGTCCTCGTGTTTTACGGTCGGCCTGATGAAATACCGAAATTGAAGTAAAGAAATCAAATGAAAAGATGGAGAAATTTTTCGAAACGTTTGAATTGCAATGTCGGCCGTAATTAATCTAAAAATTCAAGTTCAACTTCAAAATTGATTGTAAAATGAAAATGCTAATTTTTTAAAGAATGTTTAAAATTATATTGCTCAACTTTGACGCCATTCAAATAATGTTTGCACTTTTTCCACATCTCAATGCACGAGGGATATTCTCTTCTTGTTAGGGTAACGATCATTTTTCAAATTTCTCTTGCTCTACATTCCAAATTCCAAAGATTCAATTAGCCAAATTCTCAAAGTATAAGGATGATTTCGCTTCCGCTCTTCAAAACCCCCAAATCCACCTAAAAATTGCTAACGGTAAACCCCAAGACTCCACATCCAAATCCTGAATCCCAAAGAAAGCCCAAAGCCCAAGATAACTCAAAGGAAATGAAGACGACAGCAGTAGCAGAACTCAAACAATTGGAGCGTGCTTATCCTTACACAATTATTAGGAAACTCCAATACGAATGTCAGTTGTCTCATTGTCCCATTGTCCATTGTCAATTGTCCATTGTCATTGTATTGCCTTGAAGTTGAAAGTTGAAACACAAGGTGCAATTGTGAGGCAACAAGTATAGGATTTTAAGGGACTCCATATACCTATTATAAATGAATACTTTTACGTTAACTTTAATTACAGTTTCTCCAACCCGTAGCCTTCAAGTCCAATTCCAATTCCAATTTAAACTTTTGAATTTTAAAGAATTTTACGATGAACGGTATATTGGCCGGCCTACGCCTACTCCAACTCCAACTCAATTTTCATTTTCATTTTCATTATTCTAACGATAAGGCTAATCCTAAAGTCTCACATTTCCAAGTCTCCCTCTGAAACTCTGAACCTATATGTGGAACAAAATCCCAAACATTTTCATTGCACTACAAAGTACCTACAAAGTATGTACATACAAAACTACAAACTACTAGTATGTATGTACAACATATCTTTTGAAACAAGAAAGAGGAAGGAACTCGTACACATAAAATCCAGTAATAAGTACATTGTGAGGAAAGAGAAGTTGGAAGTGGCTGTGAATGTGAATTCAAGTTTGTGTACTAGTATTTACTTGTGGAACGAACAAAGGTTAAGCACAAGCACACCATTTACCTCATCCTTCAAATGTAATTTACACAAGTCAATGTTTGTCTCGTTTTGGAGAGTCGAAGTCGAGTTGAGCCCTCAAAAGAGGCGAAGTGTCATCGTTATAGAGAGAGAGAGAGAGAGAGAGAGAGCGATAGGCGAGACCTGAGTGAAGTCTGACGATGAGGATGAGACGATGAGAGACTGCAGGGAATTCAAATTCAAAGTGAAGAAGCTCTCAACTCTCTCAACCATTTTACATTTAACATATGTATTGTATGTAGATTGTAGGTACATTTGTGAGTTGAGTTGAGTGGGTACTTGAGGTTCTAGATTCTAGACCTAGACGATCCGTCAGAGTCCCAACCAAATATGAAATAGTGTTTTTGATGACAGTCGAGCAAAGAAAACGCCTGGCAGTTTCCGTAATGTGTAATAAAAATGTTTAAATGTTTAAATATTTATGTGGATTGTGGACTGGGGACAAGGCGGACGATTCGATTGTACATACGATATGTGTCAAATCCCACGCAGTGTTCATCATCACATCACATCATAAAATCATCATAAAAATAAAAATGTTCACTCACCAAATTACTCAAATAAATCTAATCGTAACTCCCTTCACCTTCACTCGCTTTTATTGTTTGTCATTTATTAGTATTGTATTTCTATATTTGAGTATTTGACTCGTTTCCTTTTCATTCAGATTATCTGTATTTGCTATCCTGTCGTAAATCCTCATTTGTCCTTACGTATATTTATTATTATTATTGTTATGGATCATTATCGGACGGAGGATTTAGGTTTAGGAATATGTACTTTTACGAGAATATCACATAATAAAAATGCTTCCTTTTACGTACCTACATACACGTAATTCACAATTTCGTTATGCATACTATGGAATTTAGTCAAATTTAGTGTGAGAATTCAAACACCCTCAACAAAAGTCAACAGTCAACAAGCATTTATTTTGTTGTTTGAGTAAACTGTATTTATTGTATTTATTTTACAAATTAACATTACACAGGATCTATGTACAATCTCTATCTATACACTATAGCTGGGAAGAAAGTGGAAGAAAAAATTGAAACGGCGTCAAAGTTTAACAAAATGTATTCCCGCGTTCTCAACTTCTTTCTCTTAAATCTGACAATGAGTTTAATTGTAGATATATTTTACATTTCAACTGTGTTTTCATCCCCAGTTCGAGCTCAATGAGTCTATTTTCAGAATTTTATTCTATTGTCGGTAGGTACGGTTCAAAAAGTCATTAGTATTCAAAATTCTCGAAATCGAAATCTGAACTAAAGAGAAAGCAATAATGAAGCTAAACATCCCTGGAGTTACAGAACAACGTTTAGATGCGTAATTGAATTCAAACGGCATCGAAGCGCTTCCAAAAACTAAACCACCCCGATGTCTAGTTTTTTCAATCTGAACTCGTGACAAAATCTTTCTCAAATCTTAATTCAATTTGAGGGAACAAAATGCAAATGGAAATGTCCAGCAGTCAAATACATTGGAGAAAACACGAGTTTCAGTCTTTCAGTAGAAGCGATATGACAAATGACAATGCAATACCAAGACGAACACAACACATTTTGAATTCTTTTGGATTTTCAAAGCCTCTGCTTCCCCCTATCGAAACTTCGTACAAGCTTGAACAAAGAAAACGACCAAACGTTCATTGTCACAGTTTGACGCCGATTGCTTTTTAATCTCAATTTGTGGCGATCACAACTTATAGGACACTTCTCATTCACCTTCTTCAATGCCAAAAATATTTGCTACAACATAAAAGCAATGAAATCAAGCAGAATTCCACAATGTTTCTCGATGCCCCAACAAATCCCACTCGAACTCCCTTTCGTTTCCTCTCCTCTCTCTCACACTTGAAATTGAAATTACAAACAAATAGCCTTGAGGAGCAGGGAAACAAAGGTATGAATTAACGATAAGATGAATTCCTTGGAAGAACAATTTTGAAATATTGAGTATTGACACATTTTTGACGGGGGTTCCCAGTTGCATGCAATCTCCCTTGTTATATAGCTCCGATTTTCCCGATATGTACTTATACATTGTTTTCCACTTTTTATGCTTGTTAGTGGTGAATTGAATGTTCCAGTCCATTCCAGGGTGTGAGCTCTAGCATTAATATTAATATTAGTACAAGTAAAATAATACTCTTTTTTCCATACAATGCAATGTATGTACACAACACACGCAATCATCATCATTTTTTAAATTTAAATTCCAGCTAAATATGTGAGCGGCAGCGACAGCAACTGCAACCAGCAACATCAACAGTGATGGCATGGCAACACACACAGCACACAAGCTGGATCTCAATCATAATCATAATCATGACATAATCATAGGTTTCAAACTTGGTATTTACCATGAGAAATTATTAATAATATTCCCTTTCGTCTCTCTCATCTAATCTAATGTTTAATATACTGTACATATTTTTTGATCATCATTAATTTGAATCGATAAGTGTGAAATGAAATCAAATTCATCATGGGAGAATCTTCCCTTCGTCCTCTTCCGCCCTTTATTTTATTTTACAAACGAGATTCTTCTTAGTCAATCTCTTTCTTATCATTATCATGTTTGTTCTCTCTCTCTTGCCGTGTTTGTTGTTTGTTGTTTTTTTTTGTTTTCCCTTGCTCAAAATGATTTTTTCTTCCTCCATCATGATCATCCTCTTCTCTTCTTCTTAGGCTTGCTCCATTGGCTCTCTCCTCTCGCTTTGATTTGAATTTTGATCCCGCTTTTTTTTTTATTATCATTTACATTAAATAATGTATTTAATTTAATGAGGGAGAGGAATTTCTTTGTTCTTCCCATCACAGTTCGTTCCATTGGACTAATAATCAATCGGCTGGATTTCAAATTAAAAACATAAATGATTTAATTGATGAGCGCTCTTTCAAACAACTGTACAAACTACAGAGAATTAGATATGCAAACTATTTTTCTTTGTCCGAGTTCGACGCCGTTTAATTCAAAACACATGAATTTTTCTATTCTATAGTCAAAGAACGCAAGTACAATGCCGTTTACTTTTTCTGTTGCCGAAAAAGTCCCCAAACAAAAATCTTTACTGTTCTGAAATCCGAATCAACTCCAAAAATACCTACTAAAAAACGAGAACGAGAAAAGTTTTTCCCGGAGAAAAGAAAAAAACGAGGGTGACAAAAAAGAATAAAGACAAACTCCAGTGAATTTCAAATCTCAAATCGTCCTCATTATCTTGAACATTTCCCAGCTCACTGCTCAAGCGATAAGAAATATCTATACAACTAAATATGTATACAGAACTGGGAAATTGGTGGACATGTCCTCGAATTTGAAATTGAAATTGAAATTCTTGTAGGATCTCCGATAAAAATGTAATGAGATCGAATTACACTGTACTCAACTTCAACTCAACACTTCATCTCCCAAACTCCCAACGCTGGACAACTAAACAGAAATATATACAAGTTGGAAAAAAACAAGAACAAGTTGCTCAACTTCAACTGATAAACGCAAACGCACCTGAAAAAACTGAAACTCACACCCCAATTCAATTCTTTTTCTTTTCATTCGAAATTTGACTATGTATTTGACTATTTGACCATTTGACTTTTGACTCTGTGGAAAACTGATGGAATTGATTAAGTTTTATGAGCCCTCATCCTCATATCTTTAAACAATCTGAATTTTTATATGAATTGATCAAGAGAGCTTCTGTATTTTATTTTATTTGTTCCCTTTTTTCTGTTCCCCCACATCAAATTACAATATACAATATACAATATGACTTCATATCTCTCTCTCTCTCTCTCTCTCTCTCTCATTCTCATCATCATCTTGTCAACTAAACAAATCGAAATGAATTTGTATCTTGTCTTTGCATCATATCAATTTGAGAATTTAATTCCACAAAAAAAAAAAAAAAAAAAAAAACTCGGAGAGGCATAAAACAAGAAATTTGACGGAAATTTGTTCTTGTTCTCTTATTATTATTTTCCTGTGTATGTTCTTCACTGATCACTTCACTGGGACGACATGCAATGTAATGTAAGGTAATGTAATGTCAAGAGATATGGAGGAGTGCCCATATATTTTTTAACATATTTAACTGAAAACTTCATCTGACTCTCCTTTTCTCTCTCTCTCTTTCTCTCTTTCTGGATTTTAACAAGAGGACAAGACTGAAGGTGTTTTTTTTCTACATTCTACAATATTCTACATACATATTTACGATTCTCCATGTATTTGTAGTGGAATATAGTTTTTTTTTTTTAATATCTGTCTGAACACATGAGAAACCCACAAAGTGATGGAACAAACGAGATGGGCTGGAAGGTGGAAATGTTGTCTTCTCTCTCTCTCTTTCTCACTCTCATTATTATTACGTGTATTTTAGATAAACTGATAGGAGAACAGTCCGAGGAGGATGAGGACGAGGGTTGTTTTGTTGAGTGTAAAATGTGTAAATTATAGAAGGCAATCGACTGTGGAAATTTCCTTTGGGTTTCAATTCGAATTTGAAGATTTTTCCTACGTGTTTTTTTTTTGTTGTACATATATCTGTACATTGGTATTGAATGAGAGGCGAGAAAAAGAGAGAGAGAGACTTGCGTTCTTGTTTTTAGTTTGGAGGCGCCTGAGCCCTTGTTAAAACCCTTTTATTATTTAAACTACACACACACACACACACATAAATCCATATGTACACAATGTACACATATAGTTTGGTAATAATTTAAATTTTTTTACTTATTATGTGTGTGTGTGTGTGTTGGGCCTTTGGTTTTGGGTTTGGATTGCTCATAATACGAAAAGTATGGAGAGAATTTAAAGATTCGAGTGGTTGAGAATCACATGGCAATTATGTACACAAATAAAAAACGTCTTCACGGAGAGAGAATTTGACTTGACTCGTTGTAACGAGATACACACACACACACACACAATTATTATTGGTGTGGAAAAAATATGATTGTTCTATCTGTATTTGTGTATCTGTTGATCTGGACTTGGGAATTGGTTCAGACTGTAAAGACTGTTTGAATTTATAGGCGGACAATTGGGTTTGGAGTTTAATTGGGCAAGAAGAGAAGAGAATGTGGGTACAAAGTACAAACGAGATGATTCTTTGTATTGTACATAGTTTGATGAAGGGAAAGAGATTTTTGCCCATTTATTTGTGAGTTGTCAGCTTTTCATTTGTTTTTGTTCCTTTTTGTTATACAGGATTTAACGTCCGTGCGTATGTTTAAATGCCGTTAAAAACCCACAGTTTAAATACTAATCGTTAGAAACTGGGAAATTAAAATCTGTTCACATTTCACATGCAGATTCCAAGTAGGTAATTATTTTCATATATGGTTTGCATTAGAGACACATTGTGATAAGTAGAGAGTAATTTCATTACTTCTTTGCCAACGGCCATACCATGTTGAAAGCACCAGTTCTCGTCCGATCACTGAAGTTAAGCAACATCGGGCCCGGTTAGTACTTGGATGGGTGACCGCCTGGGAACCCCGGGTGCTGTTGGCATCCACTTTTTTGCCTCTTTTTTTGCTCAATTTTACGAGTTTCGTTTATTTGTTTCCCTGAGTACAACACATTTTTTCGATTTGAGTTCCGGGTTTTATTTTGCATTACCATTTTCAAGCTCTAAAAATTAGCATTTGTATGCAATTATTTTTTGGCGCAAGGTATTGCAAAATGCATGGAATTATATTTGTATGTGTTTGGCTTTGTATAGATGGAATTGGCACACTGTTGAAGTCATTCAACGCCATGTACTTGTTTTTTAGCCATTTTTGCAAATACAACAATTGTAGATAAAGTTTTGGCATACTCCAAAACAAAATAGAAATTCCCCAATTTCATTATCCATAATTTCTTGAATTTTATATCAACGTTTTATTTACCTATTCCAGTTGGACTTTCATGGTCAACACTGGTAAACGGAAAAAATGGGATTTGAATAGGAAAGTGGAGCAAAAAATTACAAGGATTTTGTGTAGAAAAATCGAATTTATTGATTCCTTAATAATTGAGGCTCAATCCCCTACGTTTCAAATTAAAATTAACTGCAACTTACTCTCCGATTATAAAAATTAAAGCCAAAGAACTACACTCTCAACTACGTCATTGACACAGGACTGACAAGATTCAAAACGGCGTCAAACTCATGCAGTGAAAATGTGATTTTCTTATTTTTCTTACGAAGGGAGACAGGAAAACAGAATGCCCAGCATGCAGTGAAGGAAAATACAATAAAATCAAACTTAATTTTTACATTTGTCTATCGAACTTAGCCCCCGTTTTAAAAATTTAAAAAAAAACTAAAAACCCCAAATTGAAATGATTTTTTTTTAAATCAACTTTTACGTCGGCAAAAGGTTTTTTTTTGACATGGACAGAAGTCTGAACAATCGTCAAATACAAGTT
>JAIUND010001034.1:0-44177 GCA_034699125.1 Gisinianus flammeolus
GCGTTCTCGTTCGTTTACTCCAATACGCAAATTCATGGATTCCTCTCAAATTCCAATTGTTATCCAATTGTTATCTGGCTAAACACAGAAAATATGAAAAGGTCCCATTTAATTATGTAAGTTTGAATGCCATTTGGAAAATGCAATGACATAATGTAATTACGTAAATTCATGAATTCCTCTCCAACTTTCAAGTTAACTATGTACAGAAATACTACACGCTATGAATAATATTTGCATCTTTATCCTATTTTATAAAATCTAATTAGAATGCCGACGAATTTTTATATTTGCAATGAAATATTTTAATGAAGAAATGACATTACGAAAAAGAAGAAATTCATTTTAATTGCAGCTTTTGAGTGTATAGTGAACATGCAGGACTTTGACGCCACACTCGACGTTTTGCTCCGTTTGGTAAATCACAATGTACCTAGATGTATGGACGGTGGTCGTGGTCATTTGTGGTTGACAAGTTAGTAAGATAATTTGGTTTAATTAACTTTGACTGATTTGTTTGCATAGAGTTAATTAATTTTCCCGTACATCATCAAAATGTAAACTCGTCTTTCCAAATAATCCCTCAAAATGTAAAATATGAGAGTTTGTTATCAACTTGATTTATTATACAGAGGTATTTTGCGTACAAATGCATGAATTCATATTGAACAGAACGGTAACGAGTACTTTGAATAGAAATGAAAAGTTAAATGCTCTCAGTCATTAAGATTAATAAAGGTTAGTAAAACTTGAGAAAAGTGAACCTGTGCTCCGGTAGAAGTCCCAAGATAATCATATCGTCCATTTAGTTCTGAATCGTACTATAATCATTGCGCCCCTAAAGGAGCATACGCACGTTAGGATATACGACAGGGCACATGAATTCACCTTATGGGGCCAAATGATTATAGTGCGATTCAGAACTAAATGGACGATATACTATAATATAGTATATTATACTTAAGTACTTATCGTTATTATTTAGAATGTATTGTATTGTTATTATGAAATTCTTAATGTTTAAGCGTATAATCTATAATAATAATATAATGTTATTGTAGGTTAGAAGTTTCATCTTTTCTCTTACATTATATGACAGACAAGGTTTCGTTTTTCTTCTTTCTTAAATCATTTAAGTTAAATGTATAGGCTATTTCGTGAATGAGAGGCCAATGTGAACTGACGTGAGGTATTTTTATGAGTGAGAATATAAAAGTGGTTGGTGCGATGAGGCTCATTTTGTCATATTTCATGTATTTTGTATATTCCACCTATTATACTAATATTTCATGTCATCTGGAATTTTTTTTTTGTTTTTTTTTTGATGACGGAGATGAGTTTGACATTAAAGTAAATATAATAAATTATAAGGTTACAATTGTAATTCGTTTCACACATGATAGTTATTTGATGGTTCAAATCCTGGTGGATGCCCCATTGGTCCATTATGACAAGGGAAAAACCACATAAAAATTGGACCTCGTCCACAAACCTCACTGAGTAAAGTCATTCTTGGTTTTCTTGGTCGGTGACGGCCCATTTTTTTAACCTACCATGAATTAACATATTATTATGAATTGTGGCCATGATATGAGTACTTGAGTACTAATAAATTTACGTGAGATATGTATATGCCTAAAAGCCTAAATGTAAGCAATAACTTTAGATTGCCGAATTGAAATAAAACATACGTGTTCGACTGCTGTTTCGTCAGAGAAAATGGCGGAGAGTTGGTCGATCATGATTGCCAAGACAAACATACCAAAAAGAAGGCTCTCTAGCATAAGGATGACTGAGTGCAGTACTCTGGATTTACACACCATTGAATTGATTTAATTAGGAAACTATTTAAAACACTAGCTCAATGAAAATGGTTGTAAAAATGGAAATACGAATCAGTTGCTCACCTTTGTTGTTTCGTAATCATGTCCTTTGGACAGAAGGGACAATCTTCTGTCGTCCAACCTAATGTGAAAGAATATCAGTAAAATTAAGTTGTATAAAGATATTCATAGGGTTATTCCATAATCACAGACAGATCGCTGCTCTATACACCCGTATAGAGCTACGCATTTGAGTTCTTTAGTCACGTACGAACGCAGAACATATGGTATAAAAAATGTCAATATTTTTGTAGTTTTTGAAAGATGCCGATTGCATATATTGTGTACTTACTGTAGACAACAAGTACAGCTGAATAAAAGGAAAGTATACCCACGTAAATGAGAAACTGCATAAAATACTTTTGATTCCATTCGCCAACACAGTTATTGACCCAAGCTGCATGGATAGAAGAACAAAAAAAAATATACATATACACATGTGTATATCATGTGCATTTTATTTTATATGTATATAAAATAAAATGCATAAATATAAGTACATACTACATATATGTCATTATTTAATCTTACGGCAATGATGATCCATACGCCTAATACACCTATTACAAATTCGACAATGATGAGCACGAGGAGGACGATAAGCTTCACAGCGAGAACAAATCGTCCAACTTCCTCCATCACCGTCCAATTCATTATTTTTTTCTTTCAAAACTGAAAAAAATATTCATAAAGTTTCCAATACTCACATTGTTTTGAAGAACGGACGCTGCAAAATATTTGTACGGAATTTTTACATACCATTAGCATGATAATCAGAGAAATCAACTCGATCAACTGGAAGAGGAACGATTCCGGGGTCTGATAAAACAGCCCGTAAATGTGAGGCAGTTATAAGAGCTATTACGGTATTAAATGCGACTAGGTGAAAACTCCCCCATAAGCTAAAACACATATCATGCATAGTAGTAATGATTAATTAACGTCATTATAATTTATTTACATGGTACAGACTCGAGCATGTAAAATTGTATTTATTACGAATTTACCTGTCATAAAAAGATGTCAAAATTATCCAACGAGTGACAACGTAATCAGCGTAAAACACTGCTATATAAGTTACAAGTACACACATGATCCCTGAAAATAAAATGTAAGACCATGTGTATTTATAATAATACTTGAAAATTTCATATAAATAAATTGCGTAGAGTAATTAGCAACTTGAATAGTGATATTACCACAGGGATCTTTCCTAAATATCGGCATTTTGACTTAATTATAATTTAGTCCCGCACTTGACAGTTCTTTGTCTCTTTAAATTAACTTCTTGGGTCTCATCTAAATTAGATGATCTAATTATAAATAACCTGCAATAAAAGTTTCCAAACAAGTCACAGTTATCAATACTTAACCTTTTTTATATTCAAATTGTACATGAAAACAATAATGATAATAACCAGTCGTTTCAGTATCAGACATATTAAAATAAAGTAGGTATTTATGCATAATTTGTGACACAGATTTTTTGTGCATGACATTGGAATTCATTGGATCGAGTGTGTCTTATGATCACTGAGATGAGAGGAGGGGGTGTAAACAAATCCATATTTCGTTTTCACAACAAACTAAATACTTGCTCTTTGGATCAAATATTATACTTACCTAACAATTGATTAATTATTTGTTTTGACATTTATGCGAGTAGAGATTTTTTCAGGAACTCTCCATAATAATATCCAAGGGAATGTTTTCAGAATCTTATATTCTTTCACTATTGACAATTAAATACATACACTACTATTCTAGATAAAAGCAGGTATAAATAGCTTGTCCAACTTAATTTAATTTAAAATCTTTTATGCCATGCTCAATTAATACAATTTTTCATGAAGTGGAAAAAATCTCCGAACAAAAATTGAGAAAATTGGAGAAAAAAATTTCAAGACTTTATTTGAAAAACTGTGGAGTAAATCAAGGATTCCTCCAGCTTCCCATGGCATATTTTATCTTCATTACTTTGTTCTAAACAAGATTCATTAAATTTTAAATGAATTGACTATAAATTAGTATTTTAGTAAGTATTTATATATAGGCATATAGTGTGTGATTTTTCGCATTTCATAATGGTAATATAATGAATCATTATTAATGATAGTCTACTATCATCATATAGATGGACCATTACAGACAAGATGTGCATGTGTATTACAAATTGGCAATGGAATGAGGATGACGATTTTGTAATCCAATATTTACATAACAACATGTAAATAAGTCGTCACATGTACAATGTACAATGTACATTTTGCTTACTTTGATAACAATCCTCTCAAAATACTAAACAATTTGCGTGCGAATAACAACTTATCACGAGAGGTGTCAAGCTTAGAGTATATAACATGTTATATACTCTAAGGTGTCAAGTTTAATCTTTTGCCATAAGTTTTTTTCTCGACATTTTGGCAGTGGTTACGTTTTGTGAATAGTTATAAATGATATGTGGATAAGACAATTTTTTCATGTTCCTCCGGATTACTAATTACTAATCATATCAGTTTAAATCCACTGTGCACGGTAGTGCGTAATACTGACGGTCTGAGTGCAGAGTATAGGTAATAATTATGTATTTAGGAAATATTTTAAAATGTTACTCATATAATGTTACTCACTCACTTGCAGTTTTTTGCAGCAGTAAGCAGTTGCCTATAGGATTGCTCTTCTCTTCCATCCCTTGTGTTGGAATTAGAGTTGCAAAAAATTGACGGTATCACATATGTGTGATAATAATAATAATATCCCAATTATTGTAAATTGTAAATACTTGTCATCAATGTCATCATAATCCTAATCCTCATATCCTCTCAAAAAAGTATGTACCTATAAGTACCTATACATGGATTCAACACCTCAATTATTTGTTCACATTTCTACATCCTATGTATGTATATATGCTGCTTCACACTTGACTCTCGTCCTGTCCCTGTGTGTTTGAGCATCATACTACTCACTTCACTGTACCTATATACACATTAGACTAAAACTAGTATTTTCTAGATTTGGCAATGATTTTTCTTGTTTCAATAACCGTGTGCACACTCTAATACCTATACACAACGTCATTGTAGATAATATGTATGCAGCATGCGAATTGGAATTTTAAGAAATACTTCATGTATATATCCATTGCACATTACATTATACACACGTACGTACGATTGGCTTCCATAAGTATTATGTCAGAGTCAAGTATTTGTATTTGAATCAGAGAGACAGAGAGAGAGAGAGAAATATAAAAAAAATTAGTTGTTAGTTGTTTTCCATTTTAAACACGGCGATAAGAGTCTTTAGCAATGTGTTAGAGCATTATTACATATTTGATAAAAGCCCTTGAGAAATTAATACAATTCTCCTATTGTTGCATTACGTACTAATCGTAAGTATAGACATATGTACATCGTCCGTGGTATACAAAATATCGCGGAGATCCACACATATAAGATATATATGTACTTATATGCATGCATGTGGTTGGCATTTAAAAAAAATACATTTCAATCCTAGGAGTAGTTTTCCCAGCCGTTCCAGAGTGTGTGTATAAAAACATACGCACAAACTTATTATTATTACTGCATTCATTTCATGTAAATGCTATTAGCGTCTTCATTCTCATTTCATTTCTATATACTTGTTGCTCATTTTGTATGCGAAACATTTTTCATCCTCACTTTGCCAGGACGGCAGGCACAGGAGAGATATCATTAGTTTAGTATTAGTAGAATAAATATTTGTGCTGGAAGATCTTTTAAATATTATTGTATATATATGTATATACTATACATTTACAATTAGTTTTTGTACAAAATTATATTCTCAAAAGTCGTTTTCACATATATTTATACCTACACAGATAGTCTTATCATTCGACTTCTGCGTGTGGAGTATTAAATTTTGTTCACAAATTTCCCAAAGCATCCATATATACCTCCGCAATCATCATAATAAAAAAGCGTAGTCACATAGGTTTCAGGTGCATGTGTATATAATGTTTAGATTTTATTTCCATATTACATTTTAAATTTGAACGTGTCAAGTGTGTGGTTTTGAGTGTTACTGAAAAAAAAGTTTCTTAGCATTTTAAAATGAACTAAATTACCTATTAAGTAAACTGTGTGTGAAAAACTAATTACGCATGAAAATCTACAACCTCAAATATATATACATATAGCTACAAACTAATGTTGACGGCCTAACAACAAGTACATACTTTCATTTTCCTTGCATGTGTGTAAGTGCATGACTGTAACTATATTTCTCTCTCTCATCGCCATCCTCTCTCTCCTTAAATTGTCATTTGTCATTTGATTTTGTCATCCTCTTATTTTAAATTACCAACTTTTAACTCTTACCAATGGTTTTGTGAAACGAGTTTAAGTCTTGACAGACTCAATATATATATAGTAATTATCCCAAAATAAATCCCAATATACTTGTACATAGCGAAACAAACAAAAACGAAGATGCCGAAATTTCATAAATGGCTAAAGAGAATTCAAGCATCTCTCTCACCACGTTCGAATCGTTCCCGTCAACGTACTTCCTCATCCTCTGTCGCCACTGACACATCCACATCCTCCTCCACAAAATCTTCTGACGATCGCGACTTACCATCTTTACCCAATATCACGGAATTGGAACCCAGTAAAGTCCTCTACGAGTTTGACCAATTAGAAACATCCCAATGGGACAAAGCTGTGGTGGTTCTCATTGGAGCGACTGGAGAAATTGGGATGAGTATCCTCATCAAATTAATTAAATGTGGATTCATTGTCGTCGGCTGCTCCAAAACTCATGAGCTCATCAATGTAAGTCACTCACACTAAAATGAAAATGAGTAAAAACGCAAATTTTGTGTGAGAATCTTTTGTATCGGTAACAAAATACGATACAATATAATTGTAAAAGTTTTCTATGTATACGTATTAATTCGTTTATATATTCTAGGCACTAGCAGAAGAATGCAAGGAGAGAAATTTCAAAGGACAATTGTTTTCTTACAAATGCTCACTCATGTCCGAGACTGACGTCAAAGATTTATTTTTGTGGGTCTACAAGAAATTTGGACGCATTGATATTTTAATCAATAATCCCGAGTTAGTAAATGATCCATCACTGACACGTGAGTGTGTCTCAATCTCTCAATCTCATACACAAACAAAATCTAGCCTACATATATTATTATACCAGTGAAATGCTATACATATACTCTATACGATATATATTTAGACATTTTCTTTTGGATATATGCTTATGCGTGTTTCCCTAATGTTTGTATTCGTATTCTCCAGGCTACTCAGAAGACACCCTCCGGGAAATGATACAACGCAAAATATTAATACTGATTTTGTGTACGAAGGAAGTGGCTGGTTACATGATGAAACAAAAAGATAGAAGAGGACACATTTTCAATATTTGCAGGTTGGAGCATTCCCTAAATTTTTTTGACCATCCCTATATAGTTTAATTTGTTCACAATTAATTTTGATTGTACTTTTCCCTTTTGTTTCAACTGAGAGCAGTACCGTGGATCTTATCGCAATTGAATATGGAAAACTATTGGCGTCATCCTCCAGCCCAAATTCCTCGATACGAGCTTCGCATGGTCTCAAACTCCAAGAGATTGAAAAGTCAAACATACAAGTCACCGTACGTAATGTATACATGCAAAATTTAACCTATAATTATGATAAAAGGTCATTTCCCTAATTATAATCTGTATTTTAATTATATATATAGGCAATAAGCCCAGGGAAATCCCAATCAGACCTCTTTCGCCGAGTATATGGGAATAAATACGTTCAAGCGAGTCGTGCGTCGTTGACGACCACGGAATCTTATTTCTCTGCTCAAGATGTTGCGAATACCCTTTTATTTTCATTGTGTAGTTTATCAGCTCCATCATAAATCCTTTTTCCAGGATTTCCTTCACCATTTCCTTCACCGTCAACATTGTGTATATAATCTTATAATATATGTATATTATACATTTCTTATTTATATTTTTACATATCGAAAGTTGTTCATGTCAATTTGTTTTTGTTATTTCAAAAGGATATTTTCATTTTATTGACAGTTTGAAATTAAATGTTTTAATTCCTTGAATAAATACATAATTTAACAAAGTATACATACATATATGTAAATTTGTGTGTGTCCTCATTTCCCTATTTTCCCACAACTGTGCTCTTAACTTTCTGAGTATATATACTGTCGGATTAAAAATAATTGAGCCTTTCTCTCTCCTTCGTAGCTCCTCCCACTCAATGTATTTGAAATGGGCAAGGATTCCTAAATCTGTCCTTGGGAGGCTCAATTATTAAAAATCCGACAGTATATAGTCGTCTCACACCACCACACTCACTGCCAAATGCTGGAGATGAACCGCGTGGGTTTGTGAACAGTTACAGGTGGATTCCATTTGGGTTTGCGTTCAGTTACAGAATAATCCCGAGTACAATGACACAGTCCTTTCATTTCCCTATCAAAATCTGTCTCTTCCTTCACACACCAGCTTCTATTCCCTTGAATTGAATTCACTCGTGTGAAACCCAAAAATTCCCGATAAACCACTTCATTTATTGGTTTACTAGTAAAATTTAAATAGGATTTAACTCGAGTCTCAAAATGTGCACTCCCAGAAAAAGCCCTAAATGCAATTATATGCTCCATACTCTCATCCGACTCACTCACTTTGATTAATTGAGATATTTTCGGGGTCTCCAAATGTGACCACGGGATTTTATCACAATCATTTTTGTACTTGGAAGACTCGATCATTTGATTCAAACTTAAAATGACGAATCCCAGAATATTTTTCCTCACGAACCTTTCTTTATTACTCGCAATAAGATGATTGGGCGGAGATTGTAATTTAATTTCTGCGTCCCTTATTGTCTGATTCTTCTTCATGTTTTTCACATTACAAATACAATAGGGAATGGGGATGGTCAAGTCTCGACAATTTCGAAATTTATTCAACCCTACAAATAAACTGGAACGATTCCTCCATTTGGATATGAATCCATTTGTGTTCGAGATCGCGTTACTCATGGAATGTATTGACATAATTGTTTGATTCTCCATCTTCTTACTATTTCTCGATCCCGTCGTCAAACTGGATGTGAGGATGTGACGGAGCGTATGATGAATATCAAATGGGGTTGTGAGTAATTTAGAATTTCCTTTCAAAATATTGTACATCTCTGGATGGGACTGGACTAAGTTGTCTGGTGGGCGGAGGAAGAGCATGGGATTCCCTTTCTCGATAAAAGTATTGATGGAGTCTCCATTCAAATTGAAATTCCCCACGTGACCATGATTACTCAAGACAATGATGAGAGTTCGTTTGAGGAATGTGTTTGGTTGAGAGGATAAATGAGTAAAGAACTTGAGTAGGGCATCATCCATGGATGCAAGAGAAAATATTGAGTCCTGGAAGGGTTTAGAGAACCAAGTGAGAGCCCATACTGGATATTGTTCAAATCTCATGGACAGCCGTTGAGTGTAGTCCAAAAGGAAATCTGGGATGGAGTCTGAAGACATGCACTGCTTGGACTCCTGGCCAGACGTCAAACGTCGAAATACTTCCCTCAAAAATCTATCCTTGGATCGTCTAAATATCTACAGACAAACAAAAAAAATCATCACAAATATATATCGTATGAAATATTGTTATTTTTAATCATTTCATTCGAAAAAATGTGTGTGTGTGTTTGTTTATCAGTTGTTTTATACTAAAGTTTGATCCTCGCGAGTTTTAGCAAGAGCTTTGAATAAATGATGTAGGTTGTAGTCTGTTTGCTCAGCCGGTCCACCTTGTTCATTCCAATTGAAAGTTTGAGTGGAGTCATCAATGTAGCTCGTGATGTAATGATTATGATTGAAATCCTTCCATACAAATGGACAATCATCAAATGGGGAATGCCATTCTTTGGCACATGTTGAGCGAATTTGACGGGAGCTCCGTCCCATGAGAAGCCCCATAAAATTGTCCAAAGAGTCCCGACTCACCGACTGATACGACTCAAAATCCAAAAACCCAATGCTTTTCAAGAGTGCAATTGTTTTGGGGAGACTTCGGTGAGCTTGAGCTCGGGATGTGGAGTCAAAACCGAGGATGAGAACACTCAGTGGTCGCTCCTCCATCGGTTTCCCTTTCCAATAGTCTATTTTCTCCTGGACTTTCTGTAGAATCGGGATATTGGCATCAAAGGAAATTTGCTTATTCTGATTACACTTCATGACGATGGCTCCTTTCGTGGGGACCCAAGTCACTTTCTTCATTTTCTCACACCCTCCAACACTATCTACGAGTAAGTGAGCTCATAATTATTGCATTTGATGTACACATTGTATGTATTTTTCCATATATTTTTCAAATATGTATACGATATAATATATACCTTATGCAAGGTTCATAATTTGAATTTGAAAGTTCAATTACCCAAAATTTGAATCCAAACCTCCCCTCAGAATCTCCTGTACGCAACATTCATTCCAACCGCCCGTAAACTCTGGCTGCAAAATTAGTTTCTATATATACATGATAAAAAAACACATGATTTTTTTGGTGACAATTTAGGAAAGCCAATGAAAAGGGAAAATCTTTGTGTACATTTTGTATTTTTTCAATAAATAACAAACCGAGTCATTGACGAGCACAGCCACTTTTTTATGATACGCACAATTGGTCAGTTGCTCACTCTTCCATCTGAATTTCGTAAAATACTCTGGGGATTCCATGGGTTGTGGCATGACACAATCAATTTCCTCCGTCGACTTGTTGTTGTTGTTGGATTTTGATTTTGATCGGATCGTTGGGATGGAAGAGCTAACCTCTGGATATGGTATCATGATCAAATCGGGAACATTCTTGGACACTTCCAAGTGATACACGAGGAGTCCAGATATACACAGAATCACCGTTAGGAGAAATACACATTTTTTAAATGAGTGTCCAAAATGACAAACGAGTTTTTTTAATTTGACCCTCAAAATCCTCCCCATGGAACTCTCAATATGTTTATTTTGTAGAACTAATTTTTAAAGGAATCCTCAAAAAAGTCTATACAAAAGAGAAATTGACAACAGCATAACAAATTTTCTTTACATTTTGTCTCCCTTTGCGTACATACTAATATTAATATTACAATAATCATAAATACTAACTGCCAGCTGTCAAAACTAAAAAGGAAACTCAATAGGAACAAATAAAATACAAATATAGTATACGCTTGACTATCTGTACATACATATATACAATGGAAACTAAACAATGAAACAAATGTATTTATTGTTGATTGTTTTATTACTCAAAAACCTCTCGAGCGATGTACAAAAACGGCCATTCAAATTCAAACGGTAAACGGTAAACGAAAAACAAAATCCACATTTACAAATTAAACACGATTTTATTCTTCAACAATTTGTTCCCTGTTTGTGACTTTTGACAAACTGGTCCCGGAAATCAATAAGTAAATTGTGCATTGAAATTGAAACTTGATGTTTTGGCTCGAGTTTTGTACGACTCACGACTATCAGTTTCAATATCAGTAGATAGTTTGTATATAAATACATATATATGTCATGACAGTTCCTTATTTTTCAACATCTTTATATATATCAGAAAGTTTCTCCCCCCACGTTCAAGTCCGACAGAATTTTGAAGGAGATCCAAAAAGAAAAAAAAACAGGGAGAGGGGGAACAAACGAGAGAGGAGGGTGACTATGGTATACAATTTATATATTTCTCCTCTCTCTCTCTCTCTCTCTCTCTCTCTCTCTCTCTCTCTCTGTCTGTACGTATATGTATGGAGAAATATTACAGGGACGAGAAAGCGTGCTTAATGATGATGATACAAGTCTCACTCTCCTATCAACGACACTTCGATTAATCATCCCGTTCTTATATTATTATCTTCTCCCCTTGCATCTCACTTCCGAGTCCGGCATGTATCGCTTTTCCCTCATTCTGAATCTCTCTCTCACTTTCTAATACTTATTTTTCTCAGTGCTCGAATCATTTCAGTCTTCAGATCCTTCTTGTAAATGTAGAATAATGATCCGTACAGTATAGTATACATTGTGGTAGTTAGCAGTGAAAGCAAGCTGGATTCTCGGATTCTCATCATGAAAATCCACAAAGTCTGGTGCTTCAACTTCCACTTGAACTCGAGCAATAATAATAATAAGCAATGAACAAGAACAACATTGAACGGTCAATCCACACACACACACACACACTCAATCACTTGTAACTCCAACTCCAATTCCCCATGAAAAAACAGAGGAAGGGATGAAAATATTAGCTCAATACTCCTAAGTATGTACGATACGGAAGATACTTATAAAAGGCCATCTCCAATGGTTTTTTGTCAATCATTTTCAAGTGTGTCAGATTATGTTTGTAAAATGCAGGAAGACAAAATATTAAATGAAATTACGAACAACTCGGAACGAATTAAATAAAAATATTATCAAAAAACATTCAACTGAGTTTATTTCTTCATTATTATTTGGTGTGTGTGAGAGCGTGAACATAAACATATTGCAACATATTGAAAAATGTTTTGCGGTTTTTGATACTTAATTTGAGCCCGACAATCAAAGATATTGAAATGAGAGTTTCGATATATTATATTATATTGATGGCTGTGACTTGATTTATTATGATTATTATAAAATTAAACTGGTCCACCATTTTGATTTGCTTTTCGGTGAGATGTTTGAGCCTTGTGAATTGCCATAATATCCTCTTTTTTAGTGCTCCGTTTACCTAGTTGGAACGTGGCATAAATGAAAAGGATTAAAACAGCAGAGCCGGCGACCATGATGGCCAACAAACTAATGTCCACCCCGCCTGTCCCTTCCTCACAGTCAACTTGATGAATCATACACACTCCACCATGATCCATTGAGGACAGTGAGATATTTGCATTGCTGTAGCAACTACAGACATTGTCAATGCAACGGGCCAGTTCATTAAAATCTCCGTCATCCTTCCCAATGATACATTGACTGTCATCCGTACAGGGCTCATCCAGATCTTTTTCAGAATGTGTGTGATCATAAATTATATATGATTCATAATTTTTAATTTTAGCATCCTCAGTTACAATTACAAATACAGAATACATCGTATAGTTTCATTTAACCTGGATTAAACTACCAACCTTTCAGAATGTAGCAAGTCCCTTTGTAGTGAGCGACTTGATCCTCGGGGAAAGTACCTACACAGTCACAACGATGAGTCGTCGTATTACATTTGGCATTATTTCCGAGAGCCTTTTGACATTGCGCATCCTCTGCACAGGTTTGATTGAACGACGCAATCTGAGGAGACGAGGAACAATTCAAGCATTCAATTAAGTTCAATGTCTCCCATATATGATAAATTAGTCAGCTTTATGTTGTCATGTCCATACTATGCATGCACAGATAATGTTTCCTCACATACCTTTATACAGAGGGGATCCCACGGATGAGGAACATAATATTCCTCACAACCACAATTACCATTTTGACACTCGGCAAAATCTCCACCGAAATCGAAACAGTCTTCTTTACTCTGACAGGCAGAATCCGCACTGGGAGGAATACAAGACAAATAAAATAGAGCTATCCCAATGGTCTTCAAAATACTCATTTTAATTGTCATTTTGACAGAGAGAGAGAGAGAGAGAGAGAGAGAGAGAGAGAGAGAGCGAGAGCGAGAGCGAGAGATTTATTCTATTCACAGACTTATTCTACCAAACGAAGAGAGCAGATCAAGTTTCAAATGAACTCGGCAATTAAATCACATTTCATTGGTTGGTGAAAGAATGACAAAACAAAGTATAATTAATTCATATAATAACAATGCTATCTATAGCTTTCATATAAAAAATCAAATGTTGTATTAATTGGGATAGTTGATTCCCCCATTGACTTTGCTGACGTTCATCCCTCACGTATTCCGTCGTCTGATTAACTCTAATCTAATCTCACCACTGTAAGTACGTATCTCACCTTTTTTTGTGCATACCAATTATGTACCAATAAAATAACACGATGTTATTCATTTTCTACTCGTATATTTCATAGATATATAATTATATTTACGTACATTTGAATGTAAAGTTCATCACCAATTTTAGTCATCACAACAAAAGTCAATAGAAAAATGTCCTGCAAATACATAATAAAAATATTCAACTTTATGTACTGTAGAATTCACACTAGGCAGTAAAAACCCACTCTGAATTCTGTGAATTCTATGAACCCTTTTCCACATTTCAGTTGTACACAGCACACACGTCGAGTTCTTGAGTCCTTGAGAATAGGGCAAGGAAAACCTAATTGAGTTCTGTGTGTAATTTTATTGTCTCATGTGTTGCGAGTGCTTTCCGTGGAGGATGGAGATACGATTCGAATCCCAAACTATATGTGTACACGGTGTGTTCAGAAATATGACTTGATAAATGAAAGAAGCAACTTTTTGGTGTCCCAAAGAGGATTAGAAACCTCAAAGGATTCCTCATTTCTCCTACCTAATTGGACCCTTTCCCTTTCTCTCTTTGCTTCACACAAGCTCCAGGCTCTCTCTCGCTCTCTCTCTCTCTCTCTTTTCTCTGTACTCTGGATAGAGAAATTATGGACCCCACATTTGCCTCAAACACTCACAAACAAAAAACAAGGACAAACTTTCTTTTGTCTCAAGTCCAACGTCTAGCTTGTACAATGTACAAGCAAAAAAATGTCCAACTCTCATCATCTTACTAGCCGTTGGTAAAATAAATTGCAAAAAGTATACATGCAAGCAGTTTTTCCCGAGTGTTTCGCTCAACTTGGCTACTTGATTTTTTCTCTTTCTCGGTATATTTTAGATGATGGATTATTCATCAAATTCCTCTTTTCCCCCTTCCAAAAATCATAAATCCTCCGTACATTAAAATTTGAATTTATGATTCTATTCCCATTTTTTTTTCTGTACGAACGATACATGAGTTTGCATGTGAGCTGGCCATACATAGCTAATGAAATTTATGATGTATGAAAATCCATATACATATGCTGTATGCGGTTTCCATATACAGATAAAATATACCTTTGCCATTTACCATTTTGTTGGCCTTCTCCAATTGCCCTTATGAATGAAGAGAGGAGACAGAGAGTGTGTGTGTTTGGATCATAAAGCGGACGGTGGAAAGTGTGGAAGCCTTCAATGAGAAATCAGAGCCAAAAACCAAAAACCAAAAACATTACTATGGAGAGATAACAATTTTACGTGGTTGGCCCTGGCATTGACCATCGGCAATTCGGCATAAGTATTCTATTACAAAAACAAGGCGAATTTGTGGATATATATATCTACTTAAATATCTACTCGATAGACTCCTATATGAGCTAATGTGCCATGAGTTAATGTCCATCCCATCCCATGGCATGGCATGGAATGTAGTCACATTAGCTATTAACTATTAGCCATTCCTCCCTCGGACTCGGACTCTCCATATGTACATACGGATACGGATACTTCCTACACATTTCTGAGTATATGTACATGCATGCACACAGTGAAAGAGATGAATAAGAATGGTCATTGCCATTCGATTCTTATCTTCACCCGAACCATTAAAAATTATATGGACTCATCATACTACATAATAATAATGTCATGTCATGGACCAACTACCAACTACCAACGACCGAGTACTAACTGGCTCTAACTCTACAATTCTACATGTATGTACAATCGCGTATCAACATCAACTCAATCGGATCCTAATTTCTATATTTCTATTCTCTCTCTCTCTCTCTCGCGTAACTTGACCACGGGAAATCTAATTTATGTATATACGTACGAATCAATGGAGGGAAATTAAGAGATGGTCCGTGGTCATATTTTCTCTTCCCATTATGATGATGATGATTTCTATCTTTACTTTATTGGTTTTTGGTTTTCCTTGTCGGTCTTGCTTTCCCATTTTCGGCTTGGAGTTCTCTCTTTCTCTTTCTCTCTCTTTAAATCCGCTTGGCGTGGCTTTCCGTGTTTTGTTTTGGGTTTTTAGGTATAGATCTTTCATTTCCATGGTCATAAGACTCAAAGGTAAATTTTGTGGCTGGACTGTGTACTGCCCCTGCCCCTGCAGACGAGACGACTATGAATGAAGAGAAAGTTTTGGTGAGACGGTCTATGTGTGTACAACTGTACATACAAGAACACACACAGAGAGTGACCACCAGCATGAGAGCCAGCGAGCCGTCCTTTTGTCTCATCCCAGAGGAATTCACTCAATTCACTCAAATGGTCTTCCGCATAATGAAATACTCTCTCTCGACTCACCATTTTATTCATGGATTTCCATTATATTCCCTGATTTATTCCTCCTTTATTGCCCCCACTTTAACTTTATTTCGGACATTTTATAGTTGGAAATGAAATGTACGTGTGTGCTCATCCCTCTATACTCTATACAATATTATCCGTTAAAATCCTCCCTTTCCTCACTACACTTTCCTCACTCTCTCCCATTCCTCCACCTAATCTCTCTCTCTCTCTCCCTCCCTCTCTCACCCCCCACACACACACAAACATATACAATTCTATATCTGAAAATTCAAAACCGCTTTGAGAGCTATTTAAAATACGAAATGTGAAGGAACATTGAAATTTAATCGTACAGATCAGTCTCTGATTCAAATTTCAAACACTTTTAAATGTTAATGTAAAACTTTATAGGAGTTTCTGTCTCTTGGCTATGCTATGAGGATAAGGTAAACACATAAAGGAAAATCCTCATCGGTAGGGGTCAACCAATAAGATTCTCGTACCAATGGCCAATAAAACCCAATTCAGATATGATGAGATCATACAGAAATATTGTTATCATGTTATTTCACACTACATTTCCACGTGTATACAGTAAACAGAGAGAGAGAGAGAGAAAACATTATGCAGATTTGAAAATCATCCAGGACTCGTTCCAAAACAACAGGATTGTAAATTCAAAATCCCAAATGGGGACATAAACGAAAAACGAGAACGACGATGAGCCAGATGAAAACTGGAATGAGAGAATGAAAGTGAATATTTACGGACGTTGACACAGTCAGAATTTGAATTTGATTCAGAGAGACAAAAGCGGAGAATGAATAAAAAAAAAAAAAAAACAGAGTAGTTGAATGGAATTGGGATATTCTCTTGACTATTTTTTCTTTGGTTACCGGCGGATTCGAGTTTAGTCTGGTTCACTTTTTATGCCCCATAAAAATTGAGTTGGACTCAGAGAGAAAAAGCACGTCAAAAGTCAAAAGTAGACTCTTTATGTCAATTCGTTACGTGCAATTCTGAGAATACTATAGTCAGTGTGTGTGTGTGTGTGTGGGTGTGTTTCATTTTAGGTCGAGTTGATTACCCGTATACGAGGTAGAATGGTGGACAAACGTGTGTTGTTTGTCGGGATGAAAGTGGATGTGGGTGGAATGTTCCATGTAATGTTAGTCGTAGCATGTCATAACCTCCACAACTTATTTCCTCATTCTTTAAATGACTCAATGAGTCCCCGACGTTTTTTTTATGTCCCACTAAAACAAAATCGTATAGACGAAAGAGAAAGAGGTAACATGGAAATGGGAGCAATTCACCGAGACAGGGACTTTTCATATGTATATATAAGTATATATATATGTAAATACATACACATATCGACTACACCTCAGTAAAATGAGTATTTTTAAAGAGTCATTTCGACGCCTGGAACTGAAAAAAAAAGGGGAGAAAATTGCTCTTGGAATATTCCAACGTTTCTGCCCTTTTCTGTACAAGGCAAACACAGTCAAAATAATAGTTTTTCTATATGCATTTAAATGGATGTGTCATGCACATGGAAATTTAAACTTTCAATCAACCCCACAAGTTTGACTGCACAGAGTGTGTAATCATTTATTTTTCTCTCTCCATGTATAATCCTTTATCTTTGCTAATTATAATATTATGACAAGTTGTTCGAATATTTGTTGCTGTGTTTGAATAAAAAAGCAAGGTGAATAAAAAACACTCAAGAATTATCGGATTGCCTGTTGATTGAATGGCCAATCAATCAATCAATAGAAGGTGATTAATATTTGTGTGCAATGCAATAGTTTTTTATTATAGCTTTCGCTTTCGCTTACAATTAGTTAATCTCGCTCCATCACAAACAAGACACTTGGCACCTCCTTCTGCTAAATGTGTGTATGCATAATTAAAATATTTAGTTTCATTACAAGTACATATGCATTGAAGCAGTCCAATCAATCAATTTCAAACGGCTCGTGCATATGAAAAAGGATGTTTTCCCCATATAAATCAGATCACAAGGATCAAATTCGGTTTAGTTGTCAATTTGAAAGGACATTTGAATTTTTTAGTTATTCTCAACAACATGGAGAAATTAACGGTAGCTTTTACGTTACTCTGCCTTTGTGGAGTTTCTTTGGGGATTCCTCGGAGGAACTGGAATCAAAATACAGATACAAATGGAAGTGTTCACGCTACTTTCACAAATCCAATCCTGGGTGTGTGGGGAAATTTTGAACAAAACAAATTTACTAAATTTACTAAATGAATGTGTGTGTGTAATTGCACTATAAAAATCCGAGAAGTGTTTGTGATTTTAAATTTTTTGGTTTCCCTTTCTGGAATATATATATATATATAGATGAGATTTCTCCAGACCCGGCTGTACTAAAACATAATGGATTCTATTACTTGACTCTTTGTTTGAATTCTCAAATTCATATTTTGAAAAGTCCGATTCTCACTGATTTCCGTCAAGCAGAACGTCGAATCATCTACTCGGCCCCATCAAACCGCGGAAATTTATGGTGAATATCATTTTTTTTGCTATTATATGTACAGATACAAAGACAATTACCCAAATGTTTGTGTATTTTGTGTGGAAAATTGATAAAGTGTCAGAATTGCGTTTGTAGGGCTGCGGAAATGCATTTTATCCAAAACAATCTCTACATGTATTTCACGATGGATGATCTTCAAGGCGATCAAAATCACAGGATGTACGTTCTGAAAGGGGATGATGCGAACAATCCATTAGCCGGATGGTCTGCGGAGAAACGGTACGCATCTTTTTTTACAAATCTGACAAAACAAATCATGGATGAACTATTGATCATAATGATGATGATGAGAATGCCATTTTGACAGAGTGTGCCCCAACGAAGAGAAATATGCAATTGATGGGACAGGCAAGGAGATTTTTATGATTCACAAATCAAAATTAAAAAGCGAACCGGAAATATAAGTGAAATCAATGTGAAATTTTCTATTTGATAATGATTGAGCAGTGTTGCAGTATGGAAATGGTCAATTGTACTTTATTTGGACGGGAAATCCAGACACCGGTCCCGCGTCCATGGGCCTCTTCATAGGTATATATAAACAGTAAAAGGATTCTATTTCCTGTTCAAAAATGCAATTGTATAAAATTGAAGGGACTTGAAAAAAAACTCTATTCTTTTTTCTATGTAAACAAGCTCCAATGGTGGATCCAATGACAGTTGTGCAACCAAGAATCCTCCTCAGAAGACCCAAATCTGAATGGGAAATGCATGGTTTCCCAGTGAATGAGGGTCCTTTCATTGTTGAGAATGCTGGACGAACTTTCCTTGTATTCTCAGGCTCAAGTACTTTCACTCCAGATTATTGTCTTTCCATGCTAGGGATTGATTTTGGAAAGGATCCTGTTGTACCTGGAAACTGGTTAGTGTGAACACTACAGATTTGTGTAACTATATATATCCTGCAAATGTTGATAGTTTGACCACCAAATTCGGCATGGCATGGCATGGCAATGGATTTAACCTTGATATTTATGAGTTTGAATGAGCTCAATATTTTCGGATGTAGGAACAATCTTTTTCACATCTCCCTTTATCTCCTTTTATCCACACAAAAGGTGGGACGACATCGATAAATGTTTGTTTCAACGGAATGACGCCGAGAATGTCTTTGGAACTGGTCATGCCACTTTCGTACGCTCTCCAGGTAAATCCACATGAAAAACGTTTAAACGCCAACAAAATAACAATAAATGAGGTGAAACAACGACTCACTTTTTTTTAAGATATTGTATAATTTTCAATTTCCTTTTTATCCCCTTTATATTATATAGATGACTCCGAGCTCTACATGATGTATCATGCTGTGTCGGATGTCAATGATTTGGGTGGTTATCGAACTGCACGTCTTCAAAAAATTGAATGGATGCCCGACAACGCACCGAAATTCCCAATTGCAGCCGGATTCGGTCATGAGCTCCAAGTTCCCAGTGGTCAATAAAAAAAAGTACGAAATTCCATATAAACACAAAAAACAAAAATAATGTATGTGGGAAGACGAAAAGACACGCGCACGAACACACAGGCATTCAAGTTTTTATTTTCTTTTAAAATTTAAATCCTCTTCATTTTTTTTGTTTTTTGTTTTGTTTGTTTTTACAACATTTCTGATTCGATAGACTCAACAGGTCGTCTCACATTGTTATTCTCTTTAATCAATCTCCGATCAATCGGACCATATGAATAAAATTGACGATAGTCCTCATCAGCATAGTCCAATTCCTCCGTCGTTGGTCTGTACGGCTATTTAAATAATAATAAGTCAATCCACAACATGAATGTATACATAAATTATTTCCGCACATAAACGCATACGATTCCTGTAAAAAAACCCATTCATAATCAATTCCATGCGAACATTAATTCATTAATAAACACTAAATATATGAAATCTTCATGCAGTTAAGGAACACGGGTTAATTTCTTTCAATATTTTTTGTTTTATTGTTCGTACATAAATTCCATATTTAATTTCCTTGACGTACTTATTTTTCGTTTCCGCATCATTCATCATCGCATATTACATAAAAACATTGATATTATTTTTCTCTCTCTTTCTTTCTTTCTGTCGGTCTCTTCATATCTCGATAGTCAAAGTCAATTATATAATTTATATATATATATGTATATATAATATGTAGAGCTATACGTATATAATTATAACATGATTTCTCCTCTCTCTACCGATCATTCCGTGTGTACGTTTATTCTTATATAAAGTCAACTAAGCAAGTGATTTCTCTTATTCTATCGTGGAAAATCGCGTAATCATACTCATTTATTCATTTATTATTATTATATATTCTCTCTGTATTTAATTAGTATATATATATATATTTAACTTGATATTTTTATATGGTATAATAAAAAAACTCGATACAAAAAAAACTGGGGATTTGAGAAGATGAATAAATAATGGCCATGTCAATAACTATACTTAAATATGTACGTATATTATAAAATATAAACATAAACACACTGCAGATTCATAACTAAAATTATAGTAAAAAAATCCATAGCTCGATGAAAACACTAATCCAGAAATCCACAAAATTCTTATGTATTCACATGATTAGTCAACGTTCAGTTACTAAAAATGTTCATAATATCAATATTTGGTATGAGCTGTGCTATTTCAATGGAACATTTGTCGTCGATATTCTGTAACTATTTATATAGAATAATAAAAACTTTACATTTTTCTTTTTTTTTGGTTTAATGAAGTTTAATCTACATCATTCTACATCTAATAAGTTCATTTGTGCTTTTCCTGTCGATCAGTTCCCCACATCAAAACTTGAGAAGCAAACTTTGATTCAGTTGTCAAATATCTTGATAATGCTTCAAATTCAATCACAAATCACGATCTCAATGTATTTATACATAACAACTATATAAAATGCAAAGAAACACTGTTAAATGTTTTCATTCACTTTTTATCTTCTGCTTCCTTCTGCTGATTTGTCTTGGTTTGGTTAGTAATAAAAAACAAAGAAAAAACAAAAAACACTGTAGAAATATCTGTATAAAGAGAATTTCTTCATTTGGTATCTGTAGACAGTTTTTTCCCCAATATCGAATACATTCACTTGAAAATGTACAAACACAACAGCTATATAGAGTAAAAGGTCAGCAAAAAAAGGAATTAAATTTAAGTTAAATATATATTTTTTAATTGTTTAATTACACACACGTTCACTTTGTAGGACATAGTTTGTCCTCTTGTGTAATACAAAAAACGTCACTCCAACAAGAGAAAACTTGAAACACCATTTCCTCAATTGTTTTTGTAATAAGTATTTTGTGAGAACACATAATTCATAATATAGCAAACACATTTGATTCATTCGTCCGAGAATTTTATTCATTTTTTTGTTAGCGGGGGCGGGGGGAATAAAAAAGTTAATCGTGGGGTCACACATTAATTTCATTGCCTCGGATGAGAGGGAAAGCATTTGGATTCAAAGTGTGGACACTATTATTATGATGATTTGCGGATGAAGAGGATGAGGAGCTATTGGTATTAGAATTGGAGCTCCCATTCCGTCCATTAAGATATGAACCAGGGATGAATCCATTGTGACCCCGACCATTGGGAAGAACTTGGGGTAACTGTTGAAGTTGTGGTTGACGAAGGATGTGTTGTTGTTGCTGTTGTTGTTGGGATGCTGACACGGAATTATGATTATTTTTATGATGAAGACTCCCCACACCAATACCATTATGACTTGTAATGGCGAGTCCACCTTCGACAATATGATTATTCTGACCACCACCACTCCCATTATTTTGTGGGTGTCCATGAACCAAGTCTGCTGCATACCAATAACGACTATTCATTCGACCACCACCACCATCCGTCGTCGTTGTCGTGTCCATGATGGCAGTCGTACTCCCATTCCCAATATGCCCAGATGATGACAAACCCATCGACGAACGGTTAGGCTTACGATTCAACGAGGAGAAAATGAGATCGGAAGTTTGGGCGGAAGGGAAAGTTCGATGGGTCGTCGCATATGGTTGTTGATGCATTTGTTGCTGGAGAAGGATTTGTTGTTGTTGTTGTTGCTGTTGGATTTGGAGTTGAGAGGAGGGATGATGGAGATTATTTTGGAGACTATGATTCTGATGGTATTGGAGGGACAAAGGAGTCAACAGGGTCTGTTGTTTATTTGTTTGTTTATTTGTGGGTTGTCAATTGAGAGTTAGAAAATATTTACAAAAAAAAAAAAAAATAAGAGACCATGGATTAGTTTATTATGTACACAACTGCCATATCCATTTCCATATCCACATTTAATTCTACACCCCATTTAATTATTTGCACACCCTTTCAATTTATTTAGAGACTCATGCAATCAACTATGTGTACGTAGATACAGAATCATGCACAATATATAGACATTAGTTAAAAACTATTCTTAATCGTATAATATACGGATACAAAGCTCATGCTTTTACAGTCATAATAAAAATATATTTGAGCAAACTAACGTAATCATCAATATTACAATTACAAACTACAACTTCACGACTTTCCGACTTTTCCTAATCTAAAGTATAAAAAAATACAGATACTACTGATATAAACATAAATATATTATTATGTAAATGATAATGTAAAAAAACAACGGGGTGCGATTCGTGAATTTGTTTTGTACATGAGGAAAGCTTTATATATAATTGTATAATTAATACAATAATTAATAAGGAAAAAGAAGCTGTAGAAAAAGTGACTGTGACTATACAATTGTAGATGAATATAGGTGAAGGAATTATAGATATATAGATGAGATGAGAGAAAGGAATTGGTTTTTTTTTTCGTTATTTAAAAAAAAAATAAAACAAAGTTACACCTCGTGTTTTGGAGTTTTTCGTGTAAAAGGTATATTTTGATATGTATGACGTCTGGATTTGGTCATTGTTTGTGCTCTTGGGGCTGCCAATGGAGGGGCTTTCTCAGACTCATTCTCATCATCAGGATTACTGTAGTGATTGTGATTGTGATTGAGCTCTTGCGTATTATTATTATTATTTGTATTCTGACGATGATCAATCGTGTCAAAGTTAGGAGTGCTTTTACTTTTACTTTGATTGCTACTACTGTGATGAGTGTTGGATGGGATTTGAGACGGGGAATTCGGAGCATTACCATTTCTATCGGTGGGAGGGGGAGGAGTCAAAGTATCAGTACAAGTAGAGGAAGTTTTATTCTTATTCGCAAGATTATTGTTACTTTTTTTGAGAGTACCCGTTTGACTGGTTAAACTATGACTCGGACTTGAGTTACTACTAGAACTATTGAAACTTGAGCTGGATCCGGAGCTGGAGCTGGAGCTAGTAGTATTATTAGATTGTTGGGATGTTGATGGGGAATTGGCTCCACCACCACCACTACTCCCACTAAAACGACGAATACTACTCCTCCGACTACTCCCACCACACTTCCCCTCAAAGTCTAGACTATTCACATTCACATTAGACTCCATATGCTGTAGAGTATTGCCACCGCTACTGTTCTGACCATTGTCCAGAGTATTGGCACTATTCGATCCTCCCGTTGTTTTCCCCCGGACAGAACGGAAAAAGATTTTTGGAGCTTCTGGGACTCGAAATGGACGGAATGAGCCAGATGAGGAAATCCTTTGAGGACGAACTGTGGCCAACTTTATTCTATTCAAAGTCCCATTCGAACTTGGATTTAAATTTGGATTCCTTAAAGTATTTGTGAGGCTGGCTCCGGCTGTGGTGGCGGTTGTTTGTGTTGGGGTGGAAGCGGACATGGGTAAAGTATTAGAAGTGGAAGCTATTGGGCTGGGGATTTTGGATGGGCTCAGTCCACGACTCAAACTATTACTATTACTACTAGTACAATTGGACTGATTGTGAGTTTTCATATTATTCACATTATTCGGGGTTGTCGTGACGAGGAAAACTCCATGAATGGGTGTGGACGTCTTTGGTCCGATTATTTCTAGACACTCTTGCTCTGTCGATGGTTTCACTATATTTACTGGTTTACTACCCCCATTTGAATTCGTAGGGGTTGTCATCATTGTTTTCGTAGTAGTTTTTGTTGTGGTTGTTGCTGTTGCTGTTGGGGAATTGAGAATGTTCGTATTGGGATTGGGAGAAGTACACACATTTTGACTTTTACTACTACAAGTATTAGCGGAGGGGACTGAAGTGAGTAGTCCAGCATTCGCAATAGCATTTGCAGCAGTCGCAGCAGCCAGATTAGCAGCCGCTACATTTTCTTTTTGACTTCGTGTGGATCCATAGCCTGAAGAACCCGTCTGACTCAATTCACTGGGGGGACGAACTTCTCGCGTAGTCGTAGTAGTCGTGGTAGTTGCCGTAATAGTAGTATTTCCTACCAATTGCTTCAACTGTGCCATCACGCATAATACACACCACAAAACGAAAGGACCGCAGGAGAAAATCAAGCCAAAAAAAAAACAAACAAATAAAAACAAAACGGAGAAAATTATTACAAACAATTAAAACAACAATTGGATTCACAAAGACGTCAACACACATCAAATTAAATTATAACTATCACTGCAAAACATGCTGGATAATTAATTAATGAGGGATATATCAAAAGAAGTGTTCAAAACAACTAATTTTTTCAAGGCAAACTTGGAGCATTAGTCTCAATTAAATACAATCTGACTTTTTCTCGTTTAAATTGACAATATATATTATTATATGTAAACAAAAATAGATGAATGATTTGATGTGTCGTACCTTTGGCTGTGGTGATTGAAGTCCATGAAACGGAAGATTTTCATAGAAAGCCTTCCCGTCTTCACTGAGATCACCTTTGCGGTGGGCCGGACTGGGATCTGTGTAATTTATATATACAAACAAAATCCATATGAAATCTCAACATCATGAACAAAAAACATGCATACACATATTCAAGAGAAAGGAATAATTAGAAAAGTTGTGGAATTCCCATTGAATTCCTCAATTTCCTGTTCCCCAAACACGGAGCTCTCCGAAAACAGAGTCACAATTTATACATATGCATTATCAAAGGTTTTTTTTTTTTTTTATTGAAAAATCATTTGGAAGAGACAAAACGAGTGAACGAATGAAATCAAAAAAAAAACAAAATAAAAAATGTAAAAACAAAGAAACGAAATAGAATGAAGACATCGATCTAGAGCATAAAGGGATTGATAATGGAAATTAAAACAAAAGAAGGAGAGAGCTACAAAAAAAATGATAAGAAACAAAAGACATCCAGGATCACAACGCTAACTAACCTTTCGTGGGTTTCTTCCTCTTCCGACTGGCTGGGGGTTCTGCGCACACATCAAAAGCCATGCAAAAAAACACAATCACACAAACGTACAAAAAACAAATATTAATTTAGCGTGCAAAAAAATGTAAATGAACGTGCGAAATTCAATCGTATTCAAACAATGTTAGAAATATCAATGTGGAAATTGTTTAAGTTTTTTGTGATGATGTAAAGAGTTTCAACTTCCTTATAAGAATTTTATGGATTAAACATTTTTTTTATAAATTAAATAATAAGTAATATACATAATATAATATAATTGACCGACGGAATCAAATAGAAAATCTTCAATGTATATAGCTGTTTTTGAATTTTGTGTGATATGACGAAGATAAAAAATTGTCATCATTGGAGAAAGTAGAGAAAGCCACATTGAGCGACACAAAAAAAACTGGTGAAAGTGAAAAGTGAAAGTGACGATGGTTGATTTTTTGTTGGGTTTGTCATGGTGATATTTATTATTATATTTATTATTATATGGCCGGGGGGTAATTTGTTTTATTGTGTGTGTATGTGTGTGTGAGTGAAATTTTACCTGTGCTGACAACGGTAGGGGAATCCTTAGAAGATTGTTGAAGCGTGGAGGTGGAAAGCTTTGTTCCATAACTAAAACCATTGATGGGCTTCACACTTTTGCCCAAGCTGTGCAAACCATTGACATGAAGGTGAACGCCAGGCTTGATCGGCCATTTTGCCGACTGTGATTGTGACATTGACAACTGACCACCATTGGACAAGGCACTTTGATTCTGATTCGGGATTTGACTTTGATTCTGGCTCTGGTTGGACATTTGACTCGTATTTATCCCCCCATTATTATTATTATTATTATTATTATTATTCGAGCCCAGTCCTGAACCTGACAAATCCTGTTTCCCTTCCGGACTAAACACAGCCAATGACACAAACGTCAAACAGAAAAAAAGCAAACAAAAAAAAAAACAAAAAAAACTTTTAGAAAAATAAACACACAAAAACAAAAGTTCAAAATGGACTACTGAATTACGCATTTACAAATGTCCACTAAATAAATACATTTGTCAAAGTAAAATTCGGGAACAAATTCAAATGAATAAGTATTTCCATTCCTTATTTATTTTTTTCCTATTTAAATTGACAAGTTTGAAAACCTTTCGTTGAGAATTTGAGATTTGATAGGGAAAATTCAAGAATTGTCCAAAATAAGTTTAAAAAAAAAATCCATAGTCGAGATTACAGTAAGAAGTCAGTTTAATTGCATATTTACACACAATAAATCCAATCCTATTCATTTTTGTCCTTCCGGTTGTCATTTGTCATTGTTATGAATCAGAAATTCGTACTCTTTTCACAAATTATACGGTCAAGACAAAAAAGAAAGTGCATGCGAGTGCAAACGAGCATTGTGAAAGCAAGCAAGCAATGCAAAGCAAAGGGACTTTCTATTTGATGTTGCTCTACATACAAAATCTTTTAATGTTTGTTTTCCTAACTGAACGATGATTGCGTCAAATATAAAAAAAAATAGGCTAATTCAATATACTTACTTACTGCTGACTTGGAAGTGTTCACAGTACTTTCCAATACAATATAACGAAAATTTAATTCAAGAATGATTTCTCCTATTTTCATTGGCGACTAATGACTGTATATATTTGATAGTCAAGAAAAATTGAATGTTGAAACGCAATCATATATATAATAATAATAATATTAGTGAACTAGGAAAATGGGTAAATAATTTCCTTCTCTCTCTCTCATTGGATTTTGATTTGATACAGTGAGAAATACATATTTGGGAAATGAATCAAAATGAGAGAAATGTGTGCTCAAAAAACAAAAAAAAAATGAATGATTGGAAATTCGGAATTTGGAAAATCAATATAAAATAAAATGATTAATGAGAGAAATGTTGTGAACTAAAACACGGAAAGTATAAGGAAACTTTAATGTAAGTATTTGAGATTTGAGATTTGAGATTGTTGTTTTTTTTTTTAGACAGTACCTGTGAAATGAGTGTAGGAAGTGGTTGTGAAATTCGTAGATAGTGATGGTGAAGCATCATAATACGTACTAATGTAAGCTCTGCCGTCAGGGCTAAGTTATTAATCAAGTTATAGAGTTTTTTTTAGTCAATTATATATAGTATGTACAGCAATTAAAATTAAAATTATATTATTCAGATTAGTAGTTATTAGTAGTAAATGCTAATTGTTTTCATTGTTAATTCTCCTTCCCAAATAACTAAAAACAAAACCCAAAAGCAGTATATAGCGAAGAAGACTTGTTCCTAATTGAAAAATCTTATGTTATCCAAATTACTTTCCCAAAGCCCAAAACCTCGTTAGCCAATAAAAAAATGTTATCTTATCTCGCTAATGAAGTATAAGTACTTATAGAATTGTGATAGATATTTCCAAGAAAAATGTCCGATTTTGTATAAGTATATATTCTATTGATTTGTCGTACACGTCAGTCATGATGAAATGTAGGGGAGACGGGGGCAAAAACATGCACTTTACATTTTAATCCCTATCGACTTCCATGGTGGTTGTAAAAGGTCTAAATTTATATTGATTACTAGATTGTGGACTTTCATCAATCACTGTAGTAAATGGCTCTTTCCATATTTATGGTTTAATTGTAATTAGAAAAGAGATCTCGAGTTAAGACTACGTGGGGCAATCTGTTTTACGAGAAGACGAAGGAAAAAAAGTCAATGAGCAACATGTATTTGTTGTACTCAGATCGTTTGAGAATTTTACAACTTATCATTTCTATGCAAGTGCAATTTTTCGGAAGGTCTTTTACTGTCAAAACGCAAAAAACCATTTTTCAGTCAAAATTATGCTACTTTTTTTAATCGAATGTTTTACCTATTGGAAAAGGAAAATCCTTGTAATGATTCATAGAATTAATGACGTATTTTGACCGGGATTAAATTATTTTTTAACAAACCATGTATAGTTTCGGAGATATTTAATTATGAGTGCATGTTTTTGCCCCCGCATGTTTTTGCCCCCAGTTCCCCTATAGATTTTCCTATTATTATTATTCTTTTTATTGACCTCCTGAATTAAAATGTTTTGTATTTAACTCTAGAGAGAATATGTGAATAAAACTGTTCGATTTTTTTTTTCTTTGGATATTTTGTTTGTTGTTCAAAACTCAAAACTCAAAAAAAAAAAAAAATGCATATACATATGTAAAAAGTGCACGGAGTTTTTTTTGTTTACATTTACATGTATTTAGTTATACTGTGCAAATACATAATATGTATAAGAAAAAGGATTCCCCTTTTAATTTGAACAAGGACAACAAAAAAAGGTATGTGAAACAATGAGTAACACGAAACAATTGAACGAGACAAAATCAATATTAAATATTTATAGTAGGTACGCCAGATGTATATGTGGAGAGAAATACAGAGCCCATATATTCAGGTCAAAGGTCTATTTCTATAGAGTTTACTTTTACAAAATGGGGGCGGGGGAGGGGGGAGTTTCTATGTAAAAAGATTAAAAATTAAATTTCTTTCGAGGGATTTTCAGCTACATGTTATTTGTGATTGTCAAATTTTGGAACTTTGAAAAAACAGGAAGAGTTGATTATTGAACTAAGATATATAAGGGAAAACATTAAAATTGAAATTGAAATTACGAGTATCAAGTATGTAAATATATGAAAAAATGAAAAACGGTTTTGATAAAAAGAGCATGAACACTTGAGAGAAATTGACAATCATCATTAGCAAAATAAGATGTGAAAAAAGAGTTGAGAGGAAATATTGATAGGTAATATTTACAGGGGAGATAAGATATGAGTAATTTGAAGGGAAATACACATGTATATACTTACTATAAAAAAACTATTTAAAATGGGAGTTGGGAAACAGAGATTTTGAATGTGGTATAAATAAAGAAACAACGAGACGTATATACACAAGGAGAATAAATCTGGACTTACAAAACCACCTCGGGTCCGTAAAGATTAATAATGAAGCGTTCGTAATCGTATTCACTGTTGAAAAGTATATTCAATTATAAATTATTTAAAATTGACCTTTTTTTTCATTCGATTCCTTGACTTTGAAATCATATAGGTATTTTAAAATCATAAATCAGTTCAAGTTGCAAATCAAAACGTTACACAATTTTTCAGTACTTTATCAGTACTGGAAAAATAAAAATATATGGGGGGAATCCTTCTCTATTGAAAAAAGAAAAAATTGGGCATTAAATCGAACAACTCTCTCTCTAAAAAAAAAAAAAATACAGCATTGAATTTTACGAATATCTAAACAAAAAACGTGTCTATATATTTAGTGTCTGAACCTAAAACTATCCAAAAAATGATAGATATTTTTTGTACACATCTACAATATAAAACATGGGGCGACTACTTCGCCTTTGGACATTTGTAATTTTCAATTTTCTATCAAATTCACCGTTAAGTATATTCCGTTAATCGTATAATCGTAGTTTTTTGTTAAATTATGCATTTAGAATTAAGAATGTTTGTCAAGTAACATTCAAAAAATATAGATTAAAGAATAAATAAACAGTAATTAAAATTAAAAACAAAAACAGCACTTACTTTTGTCTTTCTTCCGGGCGGCTATTGTCTGAGTGGCAACACAAATTCAACACGGTTAGTTTTACTGTGTGGTTTCCCCCAAAAAAATCCACAAACATATAGAGAATCCCCACAAAGTATATTGAGAGAACAAACCACCAAACACAAAAAGAGTAAAAAACACACACAAACACAGTAACGAGAAATCAAACTCATGCAAATGTTTTTGGTGCCAATTAAAAAAAGAAGCTTTCTATAACTATAAATAATTTCTAAAATTCTATCGATAGTTACATTTTAAAAGTCAAATCATATAGAAACAACATTTACATTCAAATCAAACTACTTAATGTACATAATTCTATTTTCTATACACATGCACATTTGAATTTCTATTGACTTTCCCAATAATTCGAAGCAGAACGAGGAATGAAACCAGACTTAATTTGAAACTGAATATCATATTGACAGCTTCTCTCTTTTCGACATCCCATGAAATCAATTTCGACACGGAAAGATGGTGAAGAATGAGAAACAGAGGGGGGAAAACATTCGCGTTAAATTAGAAATCGGAATATCGTCGACAAAGAGAGAGCGAGCGAGAAATTCACATATGGGCTCAATGCCAAGGCAATTCAAATAGCAATGCTGCATTTTGGACAAGATTAATTCATTGGACTGTCTCTTTTTCTCCAGAGTTCCTCTCCTTTTTTCATTTGGCATTCCACCATTTTCACTCTATTCAGTCCAATACATATAAAAGCTATGGAGCAATTCTCTCTCTTTCTCTCTCTTTCTACATATGGCAAATAGATCTTTGTGAGAGGCAAATAAATCGTGCTAGCTCACCTTTTCCCTGACCTCATGAAAACGAGGAAATGAGCTCACCAACTTATTTTCTACAAGAATCAAATTATACGTTCCTTGGAAAACCCTCTTTCACTCTCTCTGTCTCTCTCTCTGTCTCTCTCTCTCTCTCCAGAGATTCCAACTTTACTAATTGTCAGTCTGTTTACTGCAACTTGCAGTGGCGGACAGTGACAGGACAATTTCTCCTATGTATTTTTTATCATGTTCTCCAAGAGTCTTACAAAAAAAGGAAGGCTGTCAGCTTCTTGAATTATTAATTTTGTGTTCTAAATGTGTCAGTGGAAATTCAGATGGATTGATTGCTCTAATTAAAATTTCACTACAGACAGCAAACTACTACTATTCAAATAATGTTTTTTTTTTTTGTTTTCACAAAGAAACACACGGAAAACAATCAAAATTGTGTATGCATTTTTTGCATTACACTCAAACTATGTATATATACTTGCTACGAAATTACAGGTAACAAACACGAATAATGTATAGAAATTTCCAAAAATCTACGAGTGTAATTACAATACCAAAATCAACTAAATCTACAATACAAAATGCAAGAGGGAGAAGTTGAGCTATGTATATGAATATGATGGAAATTTCCTTGGAGCGTTTTTTGGAACAAGAAACGTAAAGGTAAACATACGATTGAAATGATATAAATATTCAATATTATAGGTCAATTACATAGAGGCCATATGGAAAGAAAGTGAAAGTGAAAGTGAGAATGTGAAATTTTGTAGAATATTCAGAAAACATGGTATGTATATTTAAAAAAAAAAAATAGAGTGAAAGTGGTCTTACATTTTTCTGTCCTTCTCCGTCGTCGACAAACGAGGATGATGATGATGCAAACGATGAGGACGACAACAATGGCTGCTCCAATTATGGCCGCAAATATGATGACTTTATCATCTGACAGCTTTCGAATCCAGCTCCCTGCTGAATATGTACCGAATCAACAAGAGTATTCATTTGGTTAGTTTGTTAGTTCATTTTGTTTTTATCCCTTCATCATCTCAATAAACATACCAATTATTTACGTTACGCGTGTACAGTGTGGTACACAAAACAAAGTTCTAATTACACACATACAGACATGTATTGTATTTAAACACTAGTTTACTATGAACAAGAAGAATTACATTGAGATATGTAAAGTGAGAATATACTCAACACACAGAAGACACAAACTATTTTACAATCTTACGAGCTACAAGTTACGATCATGCAATTACTAATCATACTGCATTGTACTAACTTGAACCTTCAAAAAAAAACTACTAAAAAGATCTACATTTCTCTTAAAATGTTAAGCTATATCTGTACATTGGACCATTACTAGAATCGTTTATATTCCGTAGAAATTAATTGATGAGCATACAAATTGGACCGAGAAAGAGGGAAATTATACATGAGGAGTCACCCCAGAAATTTCTTCAGAAAATAAACAACTATATATCTGTATAAATTGAACCATCAAGCGGAACGAAAACTCCATGCAAAAAATATGGCTCAAGTTCTAAACTCTCTTGTGAATAACAAGAAATGAAAACTTTTCCAGGCCTCAGGTGAAAACTTCAAAATACTTTGGAAAATTGTACTCACGGAATTTGTAAATTTGTATTCCCCTTTTCTCAAAAGTTAGCAAATACAAAGGAAATGAATGCAACTACATGTACGATATTTTTTAATTCGTAATCATTTCAATTACGAAACGAAACGAAAGGAAAGGAATAAGAAATCCACAAATCTTTCCCTGGAGATATTCCATTATTACTGGATATATAAGATATAATTTATGTTCCAATACTCCACACGCACATGCACGCACATCGTGATGGCCATTTCCGCACAAATATTTCTCGTAATGTTCTTATTCTCTGCACCCCCTACCAAGCTCATTCAGCATCCGGCATTTAATCGCCCAAACTGTGTGCGTCTTTGAAAACGAGGCTTCTCCTCCTAATCGTATCGTACGATAAAACATAATAATACATAAAGTACTAACGATAAGTCTTCATACACAGATGAATTTCTTAGTCTACAGTCTACACTGGAAAGTCCACTGTATAGAGATCAAGATGGAAACGAAATGAGAGGCCAAGCAGAAGAAGAAGACGAAGACGAAGAAGAAGAAGAAGACGACGACAAACTGGTGGAAGGGAGGAAGAATTCAACAAGGCAATACGAATTGCAATGGCTTTCCATGAAACCTCAGCAGTTTATGATTGCTTCTTCTTCTTCTACTCTGCCGTCTACTCTTCCACTTCTTGTTCTTCTCTCACCCATTCTCTCACTACTACACAGTTGAACTTTTACCCTGGGAGACTGTGAGATAATCAATTTAGTAAAAGATAGAGAGAGAGAGAGTGAGAGAGAGAGAGAAAGTTGCTGATAAAACTTCATTTTCAAGTGGTCCGTATTCAGACAAGCCCTTTCTTATTCACTGTCAAGTCTATTGTCTTGAGAGATTTACAACGTTAGCACGTACTCCTCCACCAACCAACCAACCAACGACCCAACATCATCCACTCCCTTCTCCATTCTCTATAGAAACATACACACACCTTACATGATGAAAGACGAGAGATTTCTTATACATTTCATATTAGTCCGTGTATTAGCGTACGCATTATGACTATGACATGACAAGATGCCTGTGAAATGTACTCCGACCTTATAAAATCGTTTTACCGTCCACACAGCCCTTCACTTCCAGCATAGTCCTTTTCCCTTCCTATTTAAATATCTTCACCCTACCACAGCTCGTAGGGTATATGTAGGATCCAGGGAAAAGATGAACATCCACTCCCTCGCATGAACACGAAAACTCAACTACAAAATCCTTGTGCATGCATACCCCCTTTCTCTCTCTCTCTCTCTGACAAACTCTCTTTACTTTAAGAAGGGAATTCATATTCATTTTCATATTCATACAGCCACCAGTTTCATGAGGAGAAAGCAGTATAAAAAGTATAATATAAAATATCATGTGGACAGACAGAGAAGCAGAGAACCAGAGAGAGAGAGAGCTTCTCATCTCATTTTATCATCTTGAACACAAAAAAACTACAGACTACACATATCTGTAGACTTGACTTTACGTATACTTAAAATAAACTTGCCAAGTAAATTTTAATAAACTTTTTTACACACACACCACGAGACTACATGAGGTTAAAAACAACTGAGGGAAGCCAGAACTCAGCAGAATATCTTCAAGTTTGCTGGAATTTGAAGAGTTTTCACAAGAATAACAGAGGACTTTCCCCCATTTTCCATCAGTATCTGTATACAACAAGCTCAAGCTCAAGCTCAAGAGCTAAAGCCAGAGTCGAAGGAGCCAGCAACACCTTTTTTACCTCCGTTTTCATTTTCATCTTCATTTTCATCTGGGTTCGTACATCCATCTCTCTTCACTTGAACTTTTTTTATCTCTGTATTAAACTGAGCTCTCTCTTTCTATCTTTCTCTAAGTTCATTTGAGTGGTTTCCATGCAACTCACGGACTCTCACATGTTTTTATTATCCTTTCCCCTCCCTCGATTCTCAATACATTCAATACACTTCACACTCCCACTGTCTATCTCTATATTTTTTATGCATGAACAGATACGAAAGCAAACCACAGTACATACGATCAAGATGAATCCTGCTCAGGAGTTTTCCCTCTCAACTTCCTAAACCAAACAACAAAACAACCAGGCTCTTTTGCATACGATATATATTATGAGTCTTCCTCTTCACACATGTATTTGTATATGCATATGCGTATGTACAAAAAATGCACATATTTTTTCCAAACTTTAATCTAATTTTACGATGGAGTATATGTGTAGATATATACGTATAAAAGCTTTAAGCTCCTGTTGTAGCTCCACAGTCACGACTACTTTACAAAAAAACTTGATGATCAAATACCAAAAAATATTTCACATTATCTTCTCATTTCATTCATGAGCTTCAAAGTCAAAAGCCTGTCGCTGTGCTCGGGATTTCTCCAAGTCAATTTCCATACACATGTGAAACGTGAGGAAATCTAAACATACATTATTCCGAGAGAGAGAAAGTGAGAGAGAGAAAGCGATAGAGGATTGACAGTCTAGTTTTAATTTTAAACGGATCAAAAATGAATTGGACTGGAATTATTTGATTAAAACAATAAAAACTTGGGCACTCAAAAGTTGGAATGTCGTCAATACACATCTGAATTTGAATTACTATTTGAATACGGACAGTGCAATTAAATTATTTTAATCTCTCGATATTAAAGCTGGAAATTCCTCATTCATCTCTATAGGTTATAGATTAAAGCACATGTTTCATCAGTACACAAGAATCTCTCGTTTTTAAACAGAGACAGCTCTAAATAATGAATAATTGAAAAAAATCGGAGAATAATAATAATAATGAGAAATATTTTCTAGCTCGATGCTAATTTTTTTCACCTTACTTTTGTGTAAGTTTGTAAGTTTATAAGTTTGTAAGTTTGTTTATGTACAATTAACTACCGAATGCTTAAGTACAAATAATGTTCACGGATACATAAATACACACAGAGATTCTGTAGCAAGCCGAGTGATCAAGAGAAAGACAACTGAAAATGTGTTACGGAGTATATAATTATATACCTTGAACTCTACTACTTTTTTCCGAGTTGGCTAAAAACCAATGTGTGCATATTGATAGGACAGAGAAAAAAAACAGACCACTATCACGATCACAGGAAAAAATATATATATATAGATATAAATTCATCATTTGTCTGTGTTTCATTTGGTTAGTTTTGTTTACAATTAAATTAAATTGAATAATACAATCAAATCATAATAATTCATAATTCACAATTCACATCCATGAACTTTGGTATAGAATAATGCCTATTAAATTTCCTCATAAATACATTTGATGTTCATGTTTATATATGTGTGTGTGTGTGTACTTGTATTCTCTCGTCGGATTAATTGCAATTTGACTTTGACTTTCGTACAGAGCGTTTCTCACACCTACCAGGAATTTTGGAATCTATATATGTGTACATGTGAGGGAAATGTGGAGAAAATGAAGGAAAGGATTAATGTTGCTTGTAATGAGGTGCTGAATGAGAAAGTCTCATCTTTCACAAGTATTGATTATGTATCCATGTATGGTGACTCAACGACACGTGAAATGACTTGAAACTCTCTCCCATTGATCCTCCACATGAAAAACTAGGAATCCCCCCCAAAAAAAACTCCTTTTATAGATCATCCAGATTCCCTTTCCTTACAATATTCTCCTTTCTCACCATGTCAAAACTAGCATGGAAATTGAAATTGAAAATTCCCATCGCTTCCCTGTGAACTACTTTTAGCTGAGGAGGATCAATGAAAAAATGTCACTCCATATCAAATCATCATCACCATCATCATCATCATCATCATTCTACATTGCTGATATCATTGCTGATATTACAGATACTGTGAGTTCACCTTCCCAAAAAAATTCTTTACACATTCTGGCATTCATAATCCAATATGTAAGATACATATTGAAAAGTCTAAGGTATATGCTCAAACACATTATGCAATTATCTGCGTGAATGTGCTCGTAATTCATCCATGTGTGTGTGTGTTGGTTGTTGTGTAACTTGGAATTTGGAATTTGGAATTTGGATGTAATGCTCTAATTCCAAATCCTATATAATCAAATTAATTTAGTACAGTGTCAAGTGTGTCTTGCTATCTTTCATCTTTTTAGGAGAGTCGCTCTTGCCGAATGAGTAAATATTAGAGGAGGAAAAGGAAAAGGAAACACACGAGCAGCACACATCGGAGAGAGAATGAACTTTAATTTGATGTTCATGCTCAAGAGACTGTTGACATTGGTGGACTCGTGAGTGAATTCTCATGTCTCTTTTTCTTTTATTGCGAGTGAAGTTTTTCAAATGATGAATTTGAAAGGATACGAGTTTTGTGTGTTGTGTTGTGTTGTGTGTTGTGTGGATTGCAAATGTAAATGTAAATATGGGAAAGTTGGAAATTGTATGGAAATGAGGGAAATGTCGTATATAGATAGAGAAAAAGAGAGAATTGATGAACATACCCGTGATGACACGTTCACATGGAGAGGACTGTCCGATTGTATTATTTGCATAGCATCGATATTTCCCAAAGTACTCTGGACTGGCAATGAGTGTGATCGTACTGGTGAGTCCTTTATTCACGATATTTGCATCATAAGTCCCATTGTCCAGCATCCACTGGAAAGACACAATGTTCGGATTTGCATTCACTTCACAGACGAGGAGGAGTGCATCATCCGACTCCTTCTGACCAATCGTACATTCCGGAGCATCTACAAAAAAAAATTAATTCAAAAATCATTTTAAACCCCCGTTCCAACAACGACAACTCTCCTCTCATTTAATTTCATCATAATTTATGTGGGTACATTGGAAAATTCATTTAAATCCATTTGAATTCACTTTCCCTTCCGTTTGATATATACATAAACACATTTTTGTAACATAAAATCCATGGTCTTTACTTTACAGACGACAATTTTATTTTCTATTGGTCCAGAACGTAAGGAAAGGAGGAGGGAAATTAAAGGAAGGAGGGAAACGAGTAAAATATCTCTGGTGAAAGAGATTTTACGAGTTTAGTTATTGGCAGAGGAGGATGTTCAAGGAATAAAAATAAAATTGGGTTTGATGATGTTAGATGTTGGATGTAAGAGGGTGGCTTTTCTCCAATGAAAAATGAAAATGAGTTGGAGGGACAAGTGACCACTGACCGGACCAAGAACGTAATACGGCTAATGCGTACTTGATACGTAGAAAGAGTTTTTTGGGGTTTTATATATAGGTATATCTGTAAGATATATAAGGGAATTCCTGGCAAACTGACAAACATATGACGAATACACAGACTGTCGGATTGTCGGTAATGAAAGTGAGAAAGAGAAAGCTGTATGTCCGGGTTTTTCGGTATTATATACTATATATATCTGTATATCCAGAGAAATGTCTGAACGACATTTACCGGGAGCAGGATGACAAAAAAAAAGAGAATAAGAAATAAAGACGAAGGAAAAGGAGAGAAAAAAAGAAAGAAAGAAAAAAAGAAAAAAAAAACTTACATTGAACATTAATAAGCGCCTTAGTGGAAATGTTGCCATGTTGATTAAGTGCAATGCACTGGTACTCTCCCGCTTGAGCTCTTTGAAAGGGATGAGCGAGGAAGAGAACGGATTCAGAGGACACGACTTGATCGCCATATTTCCAAATGTAACTGGCTTCTGGGAACGATTTGGCTGAGCACGTAATTGCGTCTGGAATTTCATTCTCCACCACGTTCACGACGGCTGATGAGAGTTTTATCAGTTCGGGCGGATCTGTCAAGTAAATAAAATTGAAACCCCTCTCATCCTCCAGTTTTCTTCAATTATCTTTTCAAGTACCACTCCAGCACATACCAACCACATACATACACACATTACACACACACACACACACATGTACACACATGTGTGTGGACATACCAAAACTGTCCAGTCACAACACGCTCGATACTTTTTTTATCTTTCATATATTTACAAATATTATCAAAAAATGACTCAAAACTTTCCCCTTGAGAATAATCCTCTGTGAATTTAAATTCTGTCATCCATCATCAAATATTTAAATAGTGAGTGAAGAAATGATTAAAATGTAATTAGATTAGAGATGGAGCTAATTGATTGGCTCATGGAATTGTGGGGACAAGTGAAGCGAGAGAGAGAGGGAGAGAGTGTGTGTAATAATTCCCACTCTCTCTCTCTTTCTCTCCTTTCTTGCCCATAGCACAAAAACTTGAGCTCTCTGGCTCTCATGAGTAATCATGTAGAAAAATGAATGAAGGGGTTGGAAAACCAAACCAAATCACATCACATATATACAGATATAGATTGTCAAAGGGGAGAGGGAAAGAGAAAGAGAAAGAGACTCACATTCAACGCGAAAATAGGTTGTGCTGGAAACACCGGATCCGACAGTGTTACTCGTACTCTGACACGTGTAGTTAGCATTATCACGTTCACGGTCGAGCCCGTCAGGCCAAGCTGTAAGATTCCAAATGAGGGTAGAGACAACCGACTCGAAATCACTCTTTGTGTGATCCGGAGGGAGAGTACTCGTCTTGATCGTGTACAATTCTGTTTCACCGAGAGGCATCCCATCCTTCAACCTGAACACCATCACAACACATCCCAACCATTCATTCATTCAATATTCTCTTGTCACATAAGATATATATAAGTATTGGATTATTAAAGTGCATTTGAATTTGTGCAGTTGTATACTTGTGTAAGTACTTAAAAGCAGGAGAGAGAGAGAGAGAGAAAAGAGGGACAGGACAACTCACCACACAATCTCACACATGGGAAAACACTCTACTTGACAGGATATGGAAACATCTTTGGCAGTTGTCAAAGCTCCACGGTAAGGTTGCAATCGCTCGATGAATGTCGGTGGAGCTGAAAATGGGCGAACAAGACAAAACACACATTCATTTACATAAATTCTCCATCAAAATATTTCCCGGGGATGCCAAAACCAAAAACCAAAAACCCCCCTCCCAAAAAAACAGATGATTCTCAAATCATTCAAATGTTGCAAAAAGCAAATAACGATTACGATTATGACTATGATTATTAATAATAATAAAATATTGAAGGATACTTATCATCATAAAAAAAAATATAATGTAGATAAATGAGTTTAGTTTTTTTCGTGTGACTGCCATCTTGAATATCGTTTGGGGGGGGGGGGAGTGAGAAATGTGAGCTGGCATGTGTCAAGATCAAGAGAGCGTAAGCTTCTCTCCCAGGAAAATGTGTACAAGATAATTTTTCAAGCGTCGATAGTTTTGGGATTTGACCTCGTCCTGAGCTTCTAAACTCCATGCCTGTCCACACTTTCTCAATATCATATTATACAAATAGAAATGTGCTACTGTGCTAAGATGAAATATGGATACAATATTATATACTATACATGTATAAAATATAGCGTAATTCAGTTTGTTCTCCGTGGTGGCATCCCCTAGGAACTGGCTTACGTTTTTGTATTTGTTCTACATATATATATATATATATATAGCCGTCCTTCATCTCCCTCTGCATCCCTGCCTGCCCCATCATAATCCGATGAAGGCAGAGAGAGAGAGACAAGGAGACAGAGACAGAGTTTTGGGCTCTTATGAGCATCGAACCATAAAAATAATGTAATACGATAAAAGGATTACCAAAAACTTCCATGAGGAGTGTAGCCGGCTGACCCATACCAGCAGGATTTAAAGCTGAAATAAGGACACACATATTAACATTAGCATTATGTATAGACTGAGGCCCTCATTTTGTACGCACAATTTTATTCGTACATGTTCGTATGTGTTGTTTTTTTTTTGTACCTTCACAACTGAAATTTGCACGAGTTTCAAGGGAAACTGGGAAAATAGTTAAATTTGAAGAGTGGATTTCATTTTGAACATGATTCCCACGGAACCAACGGTATGTTTTGGCGGATGGTCGACCTTCCTCATCCACAATGCAACGCATATTCAAGGCTTGCCCTTTCACCACAATCAACGGGTCAAATTCCAATCGAGCTGGTCCAGGAGGATCTGAAGAAAGTCCACAACAACAACAACAACAAAAGGATTTAACTGGAGTAAATTGAAATGTAAATTGAAATCGGCACATGCACGCACATATACGGATGCATAATTTGATTTAGAATATTATGGAATATGGAAAATGAATTTGAATTTGAATTTGAAGGGATTCTCACAGTGAACATGAAGTTCCGTATTTGGTGATGGATCTCCCCAGCCTAAAGTAAAGGAAATTAGTTATTAAAAGCCTTCATTAATTTCCCTTTGACTTTGACAATCTCGGAGGATTGTGAAATATATGCTGAGAGAAAATGAAGGAGAAATGAAACCGACTGTATAAAATGGTTGAATTCTCAACATTACCTGCAGCATTCCGTCCACGACAAGTATAATTTCCTTGAAAGGTTCTCTCAACACTCTCCAGCAGTAATTTACCTGTACACATATGGGAACATTTGCATATTAGGAATGATTTTCTATATATCGTCTGTTAAGTTCACAAAGGAACTATAACTATTTTCCTTAATTTGCGGAAATGCGACGACTGCGTCCGTCTTTGTGGGTAAAATTCTGAAAAAATTCAGGGTGACCCGAAAAGGTCATGGCAGACAATAATGTCTCACGACCAAAAGCTCCATCTTGAGCCCTTTGACCTTTGGAGCAGGTCAACGAAATTAAGGAAAATAATTATAGTTCCTTTGTAAACTTAACAGACGATATGCTCATGATCAGATGGTGATTGATGAGAGTGAATTCATAATGTCTGTACATTAAGTAAATAAGATATAAAATGGAGGGTTCTTACTTGGATCGATGTCATCACAGAGGTCACTCATATTTTGATTGGACATGGTACTGGTCATGTTGGCACTGAAACACTCTGGGAGTTCTTTGAGGAGTTCTCCGTCGAGGAACCATCGGACTGCTTCAAGAATTGACGGATTCCCAGCCTCAACCTCACAGAATAAAGTGACGTTCCTTTGATCTTGCTCTTTGACTGGGAGCGATGGATCCATTGTCAACTTTACACGTGGCTTGTCTACATCCATTACAATTTCCAAGTCAAATTTCAAATTCATATTTCATTTCTTAGACGACAAGTATTTATTACGTACATACATATACATAACATGACTTTGTACTAAAAAAAAGGAAAATAACTAGACGTAAAGAATGAAACTAAAGTTTAAGACTTGATAATGATGACGCGAGAAAGAATTGATTAATTATCCAACCAAAATCCATGAGAATGAACGAAAAAAAAAAAACTCACAAAGAACGTTGACATATGAAACTGTTTCCGATTGAGTGGCTCCAATTTGATTCTGAACAACACAGGAATAAGTGCCCAAATCCGTTCGGGATGAATTCCGAATAATTAGCGATGGCTCTTGAGGAGTTCCGCCTTGATAATGTTCAGGACTGGAACTCACTTCCACCAATTTCCCATTTTGATACCTGTCAAAAATCATACAAAATCCTATTAGTAATTTGAGTCTCCACATAAATCCCTCACAAATTCTCACAATCCCTTAAATTAATTTTTTTTCCTCTGCTTTCTTCTTTTTCACCCTTATTTTTCGCTTGGATTTTTTTTTACCCACGAATACAATTTGAAACATTAGAATTTCTTTAATTTGCATTGACGGGTGACGAATGACAAATGACAAAGTTAATGTACTCTACGATCGTCTATATGTACCTACAACTGAACTATAGAAAAGTGTAGATGAAATTCATGTGTGCAGTGTGGGCACATCTTCAGGAAAAGAAAAGAAAAACCTCATGAATTCCAATTTCTCTCTCTTCAGTTTCTGTAGGAGATAAAAAAATCCGTATAGTCGTCTTCGATTGTGAATTGACCCAGTTGAATGGAGGGAGAAGTCTAAGTGAAAACTGGAAACTTTAAAAAAAAAGTAGGGAAAAAATAGAAAATGTCTTTGAATGGGAAGGAATTTTTTTTTTTTTGCGACTCCCGAGGCGATTACCCCACACAGTCACTGTCTTTCAATTTCAATCCTTCTATATACATAAGAAGAAGAAGGAAAAGACACGCGTGGCGGGAACACCAGCAGCGTGTTCCATTGAATTGATTTGATTCTTTCAAGTACAAAAAAACACATACATACTTATGTACTTATGTGTACATGCATCCATTATACTATACTCTTTCAGTCGCGACTTTCTCCACACACTTTCTATATAATACTTTCTTTGTCGTTGCTTTGCTCCATCTTAGCATTATTTGGCAAGCGCTTCTATGCTGGGCTTAAGTCCTCCACTTTCCATCTCTCTCTCTCTCTCTCTCTCTGTCTCTCCCTCTCTCATAGCATAGAAAAAGAAAAGCCATATGCACATTTCTCTCCGCATACATACAAAGAGACAGTACGAGCATCCAAATAAATAAGTAACGATCTTCTTCTTTCTCTTCTTCTTGAGGGGAATAAGGAAGGTAAAACATATGCTTTTTTCTCCTCCGTTTGGTTTGCTGTTTTTTTCCGGGCTTTCCAAAAGGGAGTTTTACTGGTTATCTCTCCAGCCTTGTCCCAACAATAACAACAACAAAAACAACAACCATATCCACTCTCCACCACATACAAAATCTATACATAACCAAAGCTCAACAAAAACAAAAACAAAACCCTCAAACTCAAAGCTAAACTAGAACAAACGCTCGAGCAACTAAAAAATTCCATTCTTCTTCTTCTCTTTTACAGCGTTGCCTCTATACAGAGTGGAGTGTAGGTACATGTACAGATAGAGATGGGAGCCCATAAATAAGATAAGGTAGAGAGAGAGAGGGAGAGAGAGAGAGAAAGAGAGGGAAAGGAAAACACCTTAAACAGCATCACATCAACATTTGAACACAATAACCCACCAGAGAAAGAGAGAGATTGCGGGAGGACTGGGAAAAAAGAAGGAAGATTTGGAGCGAGGAAAAAGGTGACGGCCGCACAGTGCGCCGGATGCAAAATAAAAGCGCCTTTGCAAATTAACGTAGATTATAAGACTTATTTGGACTATTCTACC
>JAIUND010001035.1:0-44168 GCA_034699125.1 Gisinianus flammeolus
TTTTTAACACAGACTAGACAAAAATAAGGGACTCGTGTTTTTTTATTTTTAGAAATTCTCACCAGTTTCAACAGGACGATTTTTTCTATTTTCGAAAATTTCAACCTTTTTTACCCAAGTTTTCATCCTTCTAAAAAATAGTTTGGGAAAATCCTTTTCTTTAGTCATGGATCTGCTCATAAATACTGTATGTGTGTGAGTATTTTTTATCTGGTAGGCATTCAAATTTTCTCGCCCAAGACGAGATCGACGTTTTATGACGTAATAAATTCCATATACAACTTGTTTGGGTTTAGGTGGATTTGACGATGATGGAAGGATAACTCTCTCTCTCTTTCTGGCTGTGACTGTACTCAGAGGGAATGGAATAAAAAAATATGTACAAATTGAGCTGGAGCTGTAAAAAAAAATAGCGAGTTAATAATTTAGAGGGTAATATGCACAAGGGAAAAACTTGTATGGAGAATAAAGATAAACATAAATGCACAAGGACATTTCACATTTCACAGAGGCAAACAATTTCCTATTGCACACACACACACACACACAAAATCCCTATAGCGATTGCTCCTGGTGTATTCACATTCGCAATAATGCGTCATGGGAAATTTCCTCACATGACTTTTGAGACTACTAGAGTGTATGTTACATTTGTATTCGCTTCCCAGAACATGAGAAGAACTGGATTACTTTACTGCGGGGGGAAATGTTTTAGTCTCCTTTTTTTCCATGTTGAATTAAATGCTTTCCCTCCGTACAGTCTAGCTAAAATATCAGTATGGATATGGAATGTATTTCCATGTGTAAACTATCGACGTTCGACTCATAACTTGAGAGTCCTCTTTTCCATATACTGCTGAAGGAGAAAAAAAAACGATCCGCACTTCACCTCGCACGTCTTTTCATCGCATTGCTATTTGAAATATGATGAACGCATTTCTATTTGGGTAAAGCTAAGGATGTGAAGAGATATTTCATAACAGTCAAATTATCATACACACAAACGCATGCACATGTTCTATTATTTGACGATACATTGGAATTGAGTGGTGCGAAGAGCAGATATGCAAAAAAAAAAAAGGAGGGAGATGACTGAGCGTATCGGATGTTTGTTTGAGCACGAGTTTATTTTGTAGTCAGAGTCTCTCTCATTTGATTTTAAATCCCCAAGAGAGAAATAAACATGGAAACAGGGAAGACGAAGGGAAAAGAAGAAGAAGAAGAAAAAGAAGAAGGTTACATTAAAAAATACGGATGTTTTAGCTATATCAGCATCATAGTCGAGAGTGAATTGTTGATGGGGAGGGGGAGAGAGAAAAAGAAAAGAAGAAGATGGCTCTTAAGTCTTCCTAGGAATCCCATGTTTATCCAAACTAAGACTAGGGCACTAAAACTATTCATGAATCTCTCCTTTTTATACTTATACTTTTACATTTTACATTGCTTGCTTTTGCTTCCTCATGGAGAGAGTCAAGATCAAGGAGTGGAATGAGAGGAAAATCTGAACATGTGGACTGTGGAATCTTGAATGTCGTATTTTCATTTTCCTTTTGCTCTCCCATCTCTTCTCATATACATTTTTTTTCTCCTGTTTCCCCTTATTTTGAATTCACCGTTCACCATAAGCGGTTTGAAAATATACATACATACACACACACACACACACATACTTGAAATGTGTAGACATTAGTGCGTAAAACGGTGTAGTGCCTTCACAGGTTGATACATTCACTCAATTTGTATGAGTTAAAATAGTCAACTGTGGGAAAATCCTCTCGATTTTTCACGTCTCTTAAACTACAAATATCCGGAGAAGATTCTTGTGTATGTATATACATAATACATATGTACGTATATGTTATATGGGCAGAGGAAAGATTTAATAAGGTATATTGGCAGACTAAAGAGGAAACAAGACAATTCTTTATTATCCAGGGGATACTTTGTAACGGAGTAACTCTTTGTGACTCTCTTGCAAACGATAAACAAAGCTCATGTACTCGTACAGTTTGCAATGTATTTTTTTTATATTGCACTTGTTCCAATGGAAAAAAAGAACCCCAAGACATGTTTCCTCAAGTTTAAAAACCATTCCAGTATTTTCTTGCATTTTCCTTCCAATTTGTCACTGCTGTTGTGCTCCCCTTCAAATATTTCTTTGTGTAGTCGTTTGACTGTAAAATTATAAGCTAATAAAAGTTGAACATTGCTTAAGTTCACATTTCCATAAATCATATATAGGAATAATAAGACAATTCTATCATTTTATTATGTATATTTGTTTTATAACATAATGATGATTATGAGCTAATGGAAATCCTTTAAATGTTCGTAAATAATGAGGAAGTAATGACGACGTGAGTTGCTGTGCTTCTGCTGTTATATTGCTGTTTGATGTCCACTTGACCGATGAAAATGAAAACGAAAATGCGTGCTGGAAATGTTGTAGCACGTGAGCCAAGTTCAACATTCCTGCCTCTATTTCGTTTCACTTCACTCACAAAGTCAAAGTCTGGCCTAAGCACAAAGTGATTTATCGCTTAATCATGTAAAGGTTCATGTCATTCCCGACACGCCCACAAAATTGAACTCAACCTTTGGTGTTTTGTGAGATTGAGTGCATTGGGGAAATAACGGGGAAGTAAGTATGAAGGCGGAGGAGGAAATTTTTTTTTTTAGTGCGTTTTTGTCCTTTATCTTCCCCCCCCCCCCTTTAAAAAAAAATCCTTAAAGAATTGAACGATGTAGATATAAAAATAACGAGGGAAAGCGGAGGGTTGAGGGTTGAGATTTAAAGTACCTATATGAGTACACACAATATTTGAATTATGACATATTGAAACCACACAACCACAAAACACTATAAATACGAGAATAGTCATGTGTTTGTGGAGGGAAATGAAGGAGATCATTCGTATAAGTAAATTCATATTAAAGTTCCTGACTTTCATGACTGCGTGGCTAATTTGTATAGATTTTCCACTTTCTCAATTCTCATTCCAACAACTTAAAACCCAAACGATCAACTAAAAAACAAACATGAAAAAAAATGTAGACACGCTCAAATTTTTACAGGAGCAATAACTGCTCAAAAAAATGAAACCGTGAACAGCTGGTCTCTGATTTCCAGGGAATTTTCCCCCCGCATAGTTTTATTGTGTGGTGTGCACTTTCATGTGGAATTTACACATGGAAATGATTTTCGAACAGGTTTACAGGTTTCTTTAGTTTTAAGTTTTGGAATGTCTTCTTTCATTTGGTTTATTGATGCTTGACAATTACGGAGAACGAGGAAATACAGAAAGCTGATGCATAATGTGTACAAACACAAACAGTCCAAACATGAAACATGAGCTTAGTTTGATAAATGGAAAGGCGAGAAAAACATCGAGTTTTCTCTTGTTGGGTTTTGAAAAAAGTTGAGTTTGATTTTCCACGAGTGTCTCTCGTCGTCATTTGTTTACTTTAAATTTGAAATGAAAATCGTTTGATGAGAAAAAACTGAAAAGGATTCATGCACATACGAGTACGTGCACTGTCTAATAAACTAATAATATAAATAGAAAGGTATGAAGGCGAGACAGTTAGACATTAGACATTGAGTATGTACATGTGGATATTAAAAAGGGGGAAACGCACGGGAAAGAAGAACAAAGAGAAGTCGGAAATGATTTCATATCACGAAAGGGCAATAACAAAATCTCATGCAGATACATCATTAGTCTATTTCCATTCATCGTACCTACAGAATACAGATACAATATGTTATTGTTGTCAAGGATCCGAGTCGGCTACTCTCTTCTCGACACCACTATACTTTCATGTGTTGTGTTTTATCCTTTTGTCCCTCGTCCACACACACCGCACACAAATACACACTAAAAACTCAAACTCAAATATTCAAAAACTAAACTCAAACCCATGGGCAACGTCAGGAAATACAACTTTTATTACACTTTACACTCCACACCAAACTATGTATATTCACTTTCATTACAAGTCCAGTGCTTCTCGGGACTTTCTCTCTCTCTCTCTCTTGCTCAAACTCCTCAACTTTATCATATTCACAATTTCACGCTGCATCAGAATTATAAAATCTAAAGCGCATAAAATACAGTAAGATATATGTATTTAAATAAATCCCCTTCTCCGTGCATATTTTCATATGCAGTTGATATTTGCAACTCGAACTCCAACTTGAACTAAATTTTTATTGATGCTGATGGTGACATTGACAAGGATTGTTCATGGACTGCACTAGATTTTACATGAACATATATTCACACTTTATTATGTTTGAGGGGAAAGGCATTGTAAAGGTACTGGATTTGAATTTGAATTGGGAACGATTGCATTTGTGTACAATGTACATACTGATGAATGAGAGTATTTGTGTCTGGTTATGGATTTTGGTTTTACAAGCCATTGACATGGACTTCCGATGACTTTCACTGTTGACTTTGAGGAAGGAAAGGCTTTTGTGTAATGGCAATGAGCCTTTCATTATCCAGTCTGGGAAGTCTGGGAAGTCTGGGAAGGAAACAACCCAATAAATACAATGTACAAACACAAACGCAAAATCCCATATCCGTACAAATGCATACAGACAGACGACAGACGACAGACATATTGAGTTTCCATGTAAGTATTAAAATTGTACGAGTTTCCCAACTCAAATATCGGGATGTACATGTTCACCTACAAAGAGAAAGAAAGGAACCCATTTTAAATTATTAAAAATGTGTTCCATATTGATTTCATTTCTTTCTATTTTATATAATATGTATATGTATTTTAATCGATATGTCTAGGACTCAGTTTTTTTATTCTCCCTTTGACAACTGACAGGACAACAATTTTGTTCAATTTTTGACACTTTTCCCTTCAACTTTGAGGAGAACTAACAATCAGAAAGTGATTGTGTGACTTTGAAATTGAAATTGAAAGGGATATTTTAATAATCCAATTAAAATGTGAGTTGACTATCTGTATGCAATGGCAATGGCAATGGAAATGGAAATGGATACGTATTCAAGTAGGAAAATGAAAGCATGTCATTCTTTGTGTGGAAATACCTACAATCAATTTTGTATCTATCTAGATATCGTACAAATGTATATAATCATACATAATGTGATATGTGTAGAAGCTACAACTATTGTATGTACATTGTAAATTTCAATGTAAAATTCATGTCACGAAGTCTACCTGTTTGTTCGGATTTGGATTCGGATTTGGGAAAACTCAAATGGTTTTGGTACTTGTGGTAAAACGTTCTCACTAATCTAATACGAAAAGTTGGTTGCGTCTGTGTCTGTACATGGACGGAGGAGTCTGAAGAATTCTCATTGTGTTTCAGGTATCCAAAAGTAAAGCGCTGGAGGATGAGACTGGGAATCGTGATATTGCGAGAGACACGTGAAAGCTGAGAGTACAGACAAATAAATACACTCCATGTTCATATTTTTATATGATTTATGAATCCACACCGAGAACTCTTGTTTTTAAATCTTCTTCTACTTTCCCTGCTTTGGTATTTCCCTTTTGCGTTCTATGTTTTTCTCATTCCATTCTCACTTGACGACTCCAGAGATGATGTCGAAAAAATGGAGAAACACGTGGAGCGAGAAAGAGAGACCGGGAATCTGAACCACCACAGGCAAAAGGACAATCATAGATGCAAATTACTCATTTGAAGTTGACGAATCTTTTCCTTTAGTAGCTCTCCCATCTTTTTTAAATGAAAAGACTCTCTCTCTCTTTCTCGCTGTCTGTCTGTCTATAAAAGCTCACAAGTTATCATGAAAAAAAAGTGTGCTGGCGTGTCATAAAATTAAGTGAAAATATATACACTAAAACAAAATACTGTACAGATGCAGAACTCGACTGGAAATGAAATGATTCTGAGATTCTGATTCTCTTTTAAGTAATAATGTAAGCACAGAATCAAGGATGATGACAAAAAGGCAAGGATTTTTTTTTCGTGTATATATATATATATATAGTTCAGTAAAAAAAATCTTCTATTAAGTCACACTAAAGTTCACCATTTTACCATCTCACCATCTCATCTTTACCATTCACAGTCGTCGTCGTCGTCGCCGTCTCCTTATCTCTGCACAAAGAAGGGGGGAGTTCATCAAGCGAGTGAGTTCCGTCTCTCAGTCTCAAGATTTCCTTCACCAAAAATTCAAATGTCCTCAGTCCTCGGCAGAGAATGAGAATGAGAGAAATACTCAGCATATACACATACGAATGCAGGAGGGAAAGCGAAAGAGAAAGAGAAGGAGTAAATGTATACAGTTTTCAACTCTGACTGAGTCCCTCATTTCAAAATCAGGATGAAACAAGGAGAGAGACTGGGAAAGTGCGAGTGGATCGTGTAAGTTGTAGAAAATCCTCCATGTAGTTTCAGTTTGCTCCACTGAAACTGAAACTCTCTCTCTCTCTCTTTCTCTTTTACTTCCTTCTACTTGTAGTGAATGTGGATGTGGATGGGCGATGGAAGACGAAGATACATGTTGTTCAATCATTCTGTGTGCTGAAAATGGAGTAAAATTATAATGTACGTCTTCGCTTCGTACTATCATAGTCTCGGTTCCTTTTCTGTACTCACCATGAGTCTCTCGCTTTCCGCCTCTCTCTCTCTCCCTCTCTCTATTTTCCTTGTATATGTTTCAGGGTTTGCCTGCATCGGTTAGTCCCAAAGGAGTAGTGAGCATTTCGGAATTCGTTCCTTGGTGTTCCTGAGCGAAATAATAGAATGTGATGCGGGTTCTCTCTCGTCTCTCATTCTCTCTCACTTTCTCTCTCTCTCTCTCTTTCTCGCTCTTCTCACTTCGCACTTGTACATTTATGTGAGCGTGTTCTCCTGTACATGTACGATCAACTCGAGTTGGAAAAAGATTGGCGCTAGTTACTCTTAATTACTTGAGCTCTCAACCCAACTGGAGTTTCAAGATTACTACAGAATTTTGGCATCCAGAATCTAGAAATTAAATGAATCCATGAAGAAGAAGAAGAAGAAACAGAAGAAGAAGAAGGAGAAGAAAAAAGAACATGTTCTTTTCTTGTGTGAATCTCTAGAGATATATTCTCAATTCACGCACATACGCACGTACACACTAAATTTATATATTTAGTTTGTACTTGTAATGCTTGTGGCAAATGGCGAATAGCAAATAGTGAATAGCGAATAGCAAATAGCATCTTTTCCTCGTCTGCCGGGTGTAAAAATAAAAATAAAATGATGGTTCTCTCTGTTTTCTGTATTCATAGAAACTTCGTTCCGAATCTTTTTTCTTTTTTATCTAGAGAATTTTTTTTGAGTTTTATGTACAAGAATTCTCATATTCGATGAGGAAGTCTATCGCTGTAGTCTGTGCGCTTCAAACTTTGAACTGAGAATGTCCTAATTTTGAAAATACTCTACACAAAAAAAAACCGAATACCCACTTGATTTTTGTATTTCTATATATTTATCTAGAGTCAAAAGAGAGAATCCATGTAGAATTTCTTGTAGTGTGTTGTAATGTGTGTGTGTGTGTGTAAATATGTAAATTATACATTCATTATGCCCCAGCCCCACATCCCATCCCATCTCCTCCGTCCCAGTCCAACGATGACGCAATCTGAATGGAGAATCTGAAAAAAAACGTATGAAATGTTTAAAAAGCTTGTTTAGAAAATTTCTGGAGGAAAAAACTTTAGCCTAGACTTTCTCTTTCCTCGCCGTTTTTTTTTGTTACTCGTCTTGGTCTTCCTCCTTTTCCTAACTGAAAATAGTTTTTGGTGTGTATCTCGGGGGCGTTTGTTGTCCACGTTCTTGTTGTTGTTTTGTGGCTTGTAAAATCCAATGAAAATGAAAAGTAAGAGTAAAAAAAAGTGAAAGGGAACACACACAGACACACACACACACGTCCAAAGCTTGTTATGGAAAATTAAGCACGGTGAAAGCAACAATATTTTCAGACCTAATACGCTTTTCCATCCTTTTTCCTCGACTTGGGCTCGGAAATGTCTGTAAGTACAGAGAACAGAGCGAGAGAGAGAGAGGGCGAGAGCTCAAGGATGAAAAGATTCCCTCCAAGAATATTTGAGGAATTTAGAAGAAAGAGAGAGACGGAATATCGGTTGGTGGAGGATTTCTCCCAGTTTCCCAGTGTTTTCCCCTCTACCAGTTTGATTTTGACTTAAATTTGTGTAGTTTTTCTTTTACTTGAAACTTCTGAGTTTTCCTTCATCCCATTCTACATTTAAACATAGATAGAGACAAAGGGAGAGAGAAAGAGAGATGGGAGATGCTTTCATGCACGAACGAAGGTTATCGCTGAATAGCATTTTATCCCGTTTTTTTTTATAAAAGTAACTTATGATGCAACATCCCCATGAGCTCCAAGAACTAAAATAGAGAGAAAGAGAGAGAGAGAGAGAGACAGAGAAGACAACAGACAGGAGTCTAAGCGTGTAGCTAAGACTAACGTAAGACTATATAGTTAATATTCCCTGAAGGTCTTGCATACGGGCAGATATAAATGTAATGTAATATTGGGCAAGACAGACAAGTAAGAGAAGAGGAAGAAGAAGAAGATGAAGAAGAGAGAGAGAAGATGGAACAAGATGCTTCACAAAGACTTTGTACGAAATATTTAACAATTCCCATTGCGACTCAATAAAATTGTAAAGAGAAACTTGGCTTTTCTCTGTCTCGCTTTCACTTCTCAGGCTCTTTCTCTCTCTGGTTCTCTTGTTGTTCTCTTGAGTGTGCATCAAGTCTGCTTTTGCTTCTGCTCTTCTGGAGTTGGATGTGGATGGAAGTCGAGTCTGAGTTGGGTTCTCATAGAGAGATTCACTTATTATTTTTCCACTACACACATTTTTCTACTCAATCGAGTACTTTACAGTCAACGGACAACACAACAACAGCATATTTGAAACATCCTATTTTCCCTACCAAACACACACAAACTCTTTCTCTCCTCGTTCTTTTATCTTTCTTATTCTCAACCTTCGACCTTTCTTTCTCTTTGGTTCTTCTATTTTCATTCGAGTTTTTGGATGCACTTCTATTTTTATTTCTATTCCACAGCACCCAGTTCCTTTGCTAAATTCCAAAATTATTCAATTCTTTAAGTCATCTACAGAAATAAAAAGCGGGGGGGGGGGAATACAAAGACAAAGCAAAGACACTAGATGGAAAACCCGACCTCCAAGAAACGAAGATAGACACACAACAAAAACATGGGGACACGGAAAAGATTCTTTTTAGCTGTATCAAATGTGAACTGATGAAGAGAAATATGTGTGTGTGAGAGTTATATAAATTGTTTTGTGTTTCGCCCTTCTTTTTTCTCTACCCTTTTCCCTTTCTCTCTCTTTCTCACCACAGACGACCACCACACACGAAATATATTACAGTGGGGAAAAACGAACAGAAGATGGAGGAACAACAGGAGAATAGTGTCTGTCAAATAACAATAATAATTTCTGCTAACTCGCTGAGGACGAAGCAGATTGGCGTGAAAGTTAAGTTAAGCCAGGAGCTCCATTTAATCCTCCTCGCTCTTTTCTCTTCCATGGGACGGCTTTACTCTGTCCCTCGCTCTTTCCTTTCTCTATCTCTCTCTGTCTCTCTCTCCCTTTCCACTTTCCTCGACTCATTTCGCTGTATTTCCTCTCTCTTTCTCTCTCTGTATGTGCATGTGAGCTGGTGAATTTTCACTCATATTTCCTCGCTTTCTTTCTGTCTCTCTGTGTTTCTGAATTTCTAGTGTTTTTCCTTTGTCAAGAGAGAGAGAGAGAAAGAGAGAGACGGCGGGTGAGTTGAGCTTATTAACGAATCTACTAATATGGTGCATATGCTTATCATCTATGTATGTGCATTTCAACTTTTACTCTCTTTTTTCACGCGTCGAGTCCTACGTACAAGTTGCGCTTTTGCTTTTCATCCTTCTCTCGTTCTCTTTGTCTCATTTCATTGCAGTTACTTTACCAAACACATGAAAAACTCTACGCTCGGTCTCCCTTTATATCTAGATATGAGCTTTCTCTCTCTCTCTCTCTCTATTTCTCTCGCACGATGAAAGTCCTCCATAACTTTCACTTTTACTTTCCCCCTCCGTTTTCCTCGTTTATATGGCCAACGCCAATCGCTTTTCCTTTCTCACTCTTCACTCTTCGCCCTTCACTCGTTTTAACACACTTTCATCATCACTATGACTTTCTAATTTCTGACTGACTGCATTAACTTTATTAAGTTTTAATCTTTCACCAGAAGGAAAGTATTAAGGCACACGCATGCACGTTTCTACATACACAAACAGCCTCAAATCCAAATTTAAAACCGAATATCCAAATCCACGGATTTAGATCCGAATTTTCCCTGGAATTGTGCAACATAAAAAAAAAAAGGCCAATTTCAAAATCATCTCAATTTATTTTTGAATTTTGAATTTGTAGGATCAAAATTCAAAATTACACACACCCAAATATTTCAGATTGTGGCTTTTAGTTGTCCTTGCATTCAAAATTTTGTATTCATTTCCTGTCCTGTCCTGAAGGAAAAACATAGCAAATTATTATGATTCCGAAATTCCTCACCTTTTCCCCTTGTTTAAAATGTACACACACACAGTTTGTGTTCATTTGTCAGGACGCGAGCGTATGTAAACACTTAACATTTTGCATTTTGGCTCTATTGATGCTGTAAATATACTCAAAGTATGGTTGACTAAAGGCAAGATTGGAGAGCATATAAGTAATTTTTTGTGTGTGTTTTGTTCAGAGAGAGAGAGAGAGAGGGAAAAGATGGATGGATGCCATGTTACGAGGGCCAAAAGCTTGGCGTTTTTGGCTGTGGGGATGGCGAGACCGGAACAACGAGAAAGAGAACGAGGAAAAGGAGTTTTGATGTTGATGTGTGAACACAAAAAGATCATGAACATGTGTTCTCGCTCTTTCTCTTTGTGTTTGTGTGTGCGTGTGCATGCAGTTGCTCCAGTCTATTTATACAAATTGAGTTTTCAATGGGATTTTGTTGTTTGATTTTGATTTCCCTTCTTCATCTCGAAACAAATTAATTAAAATTTTGTAGACAAACAAAGTCATAATTCTGGATCCAAAAGGGTTGCATAGAAGAGATTACAAGCATGCCGATTGACATGGAGGATGGTGGTTGGTGATGATGGTGAATGGTGAATGGTGGTTTAATCATAATATTGAAAAGTATTTACATTATATGCCATACGATTATACACCATTAGAAATTATAAGGTGCGGTAAGGATTTAGTCCTGATCCTGAAAATGACAAGAGGGCTCCTTGTTGTTTGCTCACTGGGCTTTTGAATTCGAATCCGGATTTTGAAGCTTGTGGGGGTGTTTGGTGTTTGGAATGATTTCCAGGAATGCCTTTCATTCCGGATTGTTGTCTTTGTTCTTGTCGCATTGACTCAATTAAAATCTCTCGGGTTTGACAAAGAAGAAAGAAGATCATTCAGTCAAGTCATTTTTGTTGTTTGCTTTGTCCACTTGGACTATGACTATGTAAATTTGCATACGGAGAATTCTGGATTTTGTCAACACACAGATTCTGTAAATATTGTGGACTCCTCCACATGTTTACCGAGTATGTGTAAAATGCGTAAAGTCACATGGAGTCAAACTACATAGAAATAAAAGGGGAAAGAACCAGAGAGAGAGAGAGAAAGCACAAGGGAAAGTGGAGTAAAAAGCTGGGAGTTGTTGTGTAAATAGAACATTTTTTTATAGCGTATATATATATATATATCTGTATTTCAAAGGGAAGGGGAATAAAAAATCATATCATTGGATGAAAATTTCCTTGTCGAGAATTCTAGTCAAGTAGTTTCAACTCCCGCAGGGTGTATATGTTTCCACAACGACCAACACCGCACAAAGTGATATTTCTCCCTCAGAGTGTCTTATGAATATAAAAGCACAATAGCCAAAGTATTTTCTATGTGTCACTATTCAGCTTTCTCTCTCTCTCTCTGTTTCTATTTACAGTGGTTGGCATGACTTGAGTCAAAAGGCTTCATCTTTGAAATAGTGAAAGTTTCACTGTGAAACTGAAACGGGGAAACGAGAACTTGGAGAGCATTGAAACTGAAACTGCCACATACTGTACACCCTTCCAACGTCTCCTCCGTCTCCGTCTTTCCATGTCTACGTGTGTCCAATGTGTTTATACACATCTACAAAGCGAGAGAGAGAGAGAGAGAAAGAGAGTTGTGTTAATATTTGTTGGAGAGCTTGAAGGAGCAGAGAGCGTGTAGAGCGTAAAACGTCAAAGCGATTCTACTGGGTATGAGAGTTGCAGGAGTTACGACTTACGAGTGCATATGCCCGTAGCCAAGAGGAAAAAAAAGGCGAAAGCAAAACGAGAAAAAGCAAATATTACTGCGACTCTCCACAACTAGGACTACGAGTGTACACATGCATAAAGTACACACACTTCTCACATCACATGAAATGCTCAGTAAGAGTCTCCATGGCCAAGCCATCTTAGCTTTTGCAATTGCATGTATGAGCTGGAATAAAAAGAGAGTAGAGACACATTGAGAGAGAGAGAGAGAGAGAGAGTTGAGATAGAGTCAGAGATGTAGTCGACAGACATGTGGGCATGCCGTGAATACCAATTATTTCCCCTTGTACCTCAAAAATGTGTATAAAGTCTATTTGGTTGCTATGATAGCTTTTGCCGCTTCCAGGGGAAAACTTTTCTCTTTCCCCTTTCTTTCTCACTTTTGCCCTTGCTTGTGCTTTCTCTTTCTCTGGATTTTCGTTCAAGAGTCGTGTAAGTAGTAAGGAAAAGCGGAAGCAAAATGGAAAAGCAGACACTCACTTTCGTCTTCTTCTTCGTCTTTTCCTCGTTGGTCGTCTTTAGTATGTGCCTTGTGATGCTGGAAAATATCTGAGAACTGATAGACGCGTGTTTGTGTGTGTGTGTGTATGTGTGTACGCATTCTTGCTCTCTCTTTCTCTCCCTTCAACAGCTCTAATGTACGTGTAAAGTGAAACCTTTTCAGAGTCCATACAAACACTTTACCCACTCAAGGGGGGAAGAAAAGAGTAAACAATCGGCGAGAATCGACAAATGTGTATAAAAGGTACTTTCTCCACACACACACACACAGAAAGAGAGAGGGGACCATCACACATTTCTTCACACTGTTAAGAAATTAGCCTTCATTGTGTGTTTGGGTGTGGGATTGGGAAGGTAAACCCATAAAACGTTCTCATTCCTATTTTTACTTTCTCTTTCTCTGTACTTTTCCCTACTTCCACTTTCTCTCTCAACTTTTAAAGGGGGGAAATTTAGAGAGTGTGTGGTGGTTTGTTTTATGAAGCCAGACGAAATGTATACAAATGCACACATGTTTTCTCACCTGAGTTCCTCAACATGAGTTTTTTATGGGAACTGCAGCAGGCTGGAAAATCAAAATCTCATCATTTGTTTTGGTTTCTTACACAAACTGAAGATGAGTGTGTGTGTTCACAAGTTTACAGCTGTATTTGACAAAACATGAGAAGCTCAATTGAGTTCATTTGATTTGGTAATAAAAATATCATAGCGTTTCCTCTGTGAATTATTTTCAAACCAGGGAATATTGAAAGGAGGCGGATCAAAATTTGAACAACAAGGTGGTAAATTGGAAAGTATATGAATTTTTAATGAGAGTTCGAGTTCGACATTTCATTTCAGGAAAATTAAGATTAAGTGAGAAAGAGACCATGTTTTTTCCATGTTTTTTCGTCAACAACATAATATTTCTGTGTGGAAGTGGGAAATTTGATGATTTGATCGTCTCTGTCCTCTCTTTTTCTGTCTTGATATGTTATTTGATTGTCCCCATTTCATGATTATTATTTTGAAAATGTCAATAACAAAAATCAAATTATATAATAGAATGGGAAAGGAAGGAAGGATAGGATTTGAGTATTTGAGTATGTGAAAGGGTTTGGTTGGATTTTTTTCTTGGTGTGTGGACTGGGACTAATGTTTTTCTGAATAAAACATGGATGGGTTTGACACCAAGTGAGATGAAATGGCTTCATGGTTGATTTTTCGCATGCTCACAAATTAATACACTTGCTACAATCTCACGCCCCACCACACGCACTTCCAACTAATTCCATTAAATAAATGATTGCACACACTCTCATTCTCTCATTCTCTCATTCTCTCTCTCTCTCTCTCTCTTCACTCTGCCCATGTTGGATATTTTTTGAGCATGTACGTTTTTCCCTCTCACTTTCTCACTCTCTCACTCTCAATAAACTTCACAGGAGTTCAAGCTTCAGCTTGACAGTCTCAGCAAAAATGAAAATGAAAACCTCCACATATTTTCATTGCTAAGTGTGCGGTTAGATTTGCCTTCCAGAATTTCCCCTGTAGTTTCCCCCTATTTGTATTTTTTTTTTTTGAGGATCTCCCCCGCGTTTCCACCTTCGTGCTCCAACCTATTACAAAATCTAATGCAAACTCTGGGCTTTTATTCATGAACAGAATATGAAAAGATACATTTGCATTTGTCTTTTCATCCTCCTTATTCACACTCGTCACTGGTCCCAGGAACATTTTAAAATGTTTTTTTTTTTTTTACTTAATCCACTTTCCTAATTTTATAAAATGTGAAAGCACTTTCATTCAATTTTGTTTCGGGGTCATCAACAGTAACATATCTTTATATTGATGTGGAGTAGATGAATGCAATTGGGGATTGTCACACCCTATAGAAACCTCATTTCATTTGAGAGTGACCCGGTCATTTGGAGTTTGGACTGTGAGCAGCTATTGGGATTCAAAGTGGTTGAGTGGAGGAAACCTCTAGAAATTCCACATCATTTTTTTAACATATATTCCTTTGTATATATTCTGCGTGTTTGATTTTCCCTCCTGCAAAAACGACCACAATAACTACAAAGTAAAAGTCAGCCTCTATAATTAGAGTGGGGTAGAGGGAAATCAAAATGGATCAATACGGAAATGCTTTATGTATTTATGTTTGTACTGCCACTGCTGTGTGTGATGATGAGAGATTAGAGAGGCGACTGCGGCAGTGGGAAATCTCTGTATTTGGTGAGGACTGGGGCGTTTCAGGATGATGATAGTTGGCTTGATGGGATGTGAAATGGAGCGATGGGATGTGGGATGTATTTGAGCATGAAAAATGAACACTCTCTCTCTTTCTCTCTCCATACTTTCACGCTCATAATGTACATCTGTCTGATTTCTGTGTGTGTGTGTGTGTGGTGAAAGAGTTTTCACTCTTTGGTTTTGGTTTTGATATTGTACAAGGACAAGTGAAAAAAAAGTAGATTGTGAGGCTAATCGTCAGCTTTCTTTTCCGTTTCCGCTCCCAAGTCGACTTTCTTTCTCTCTCTCCCTCTCCAACGACTCTGTATAATATTTCACAGGTTAACATCTCGACGTGTGTGAATTTTCTCAACTCCTTTCCGTGTCAAATTGAAAGAGTGCTGAGAATGTCCACTTCTTATCGTCGAGTCACACGCAAAATGTGTAGTTACATTCAATTTCTTTCCGCAGATTTCTCTCACTCACACACACACACACACACACTCTCTCTCTCTCTCTTGCTCTCTACTCAAACGGTTGAATGTTGAATGAAATACTGAACATTGTAACTCAAACTCTAACAGCTCCGGCTACTGTAAAAATTTGTATGCTGAGCCTACGAGTGTTTTATAGTTATAAAACGAAATGGAAAAAACCCTTTGGATTTGTTCACTTTGTATTAGCTAGAATTATTTTTTCCTTCGCCTCCTCTCACTTCTCAATAAGTGCTTTGAAAGTAATGGATCTTTTGTTTTTTTTTTATTCTTTCTTCTCTCGTTCTTGTAGTGATTTGAAAAAAAGTCTGGAGTCCGCGAGTGTACGTTTTGGATTTGGACGTCGGATGTCGATTATCGGTGAGTTGGTGAGGAGTTGGTGCTGGAGGAATCGTCAAAGGGAAAGGAAGGTGAAAGCGAGAGAGAAAAGTGAAAAAGAATTGGGGGTGGAGGAGGATATTTCCCTAGTTGGTCTCCTTTTTTCCTTTTCGTCTTCCTGTCTGGGTTTCTCTCGGGAAACACTCTGGCAATAAATCAATCCGAATGCATTTGTTGGAGTAGAAATTACGGCGAGTAATTTGATTAGAATGGTGGAGCTGCATTTCTATTGCAGCTTGAGATAAACTGAATGTAACAACGGCTCATTTTCTATAGTGAAGTGAAAGTGTGTGTGAGAGAGAGAGAGAGAGAGAGAGACGAGTTTTCATTTACTTCGTCGGTTGTTTACTCGCACTTCACCAGGATATCTGTTAGAGTGTGAGATGAACAAACGAAAGTGCGTTGAGAGTCCTCGTGAGCTTCTCCCATGTCGCACATTTACATACATACGCTTCAACTGTGTGTACACTGAAGGTTCAAGTTGGAATTTAGATTGGATTACACACGATTGTAATGTAATTCGGTTGGAGCTGTTTAGTGCGATTTCCCATGGACTGCATAGGTACATCCATGCTCAATTCCTATGCAGGACAATCTCACACATTTGTCAGACTGTGAGATTACTCCGCTGCTGCTGGACTGCGGGCTCAACGTTTAATTTGATGCTCCTCTGATTTGTTGGATTATTAATTGTGTCATCCATGGAATACAGAGGGAGAAAAAGTAACGAAAATTTCCTAAATAGATTAAAACCAACCAGGAAACAAAGAAAGGGGGAAATTTTTTTAAAGTTTGAAATGAATTTTTACTTCTTTTTCTGGCCTCCTATGTCTGGGTAAAAGGGGTAAAAGCTTGGAGTAAATTATTCGCGTGAAAAAAAATAAGAACGCCTTCGAATTGCTCTCAATACGCAATTTATGTGTAGAAAAACTAATATTGTTGTTGTTTTAAATGAGGCAAATGGAAATAAATTCAAAGACACCGTAAACAACGTTGGAAAAGTAAGGAATTCAAGCCGATAGGAAAATAAACGCATTTCAATCTAAACAAAAACAGTGTCAACTGTCAACTTGAAAGCGTCAAAGAGAATTTATTTGTTTACATTTGCAATCTGTAAAAAAAAATAACGATGGGGGAAAAGGGAGAAAGAAAACAGTTTTCTTTGGCAGTCAGGTCAAGAAATTTATAATCTACTGATATATACCCTGAGCAATATTGACGTTTAACTATCATGGAGAAATGTAGGGGTTTTTTTTTTTAAAACTTGAAGCCGCAAGATTGAAATGGAAAATAGATTTCCGGGTTAGCTTTGCCTTCGGTTCCATTTTCATTCACTTCATCCTCAACATTCAACGCGTTCTTTTTACTTGACATTCGCTTATTTGACTGTCAATTGTCATGTTCAAACTAACGAACGCTCGACTTCAGTGAGAGTTTTTTCTAACCAGTTTCACTTGCAGCTATAGTTTCGATAGTTTCGAAGGTCTACCAGTATCTGTATTTGTTTCAACATAACTGTTACACTTTCTCGTGCGTATCCAGACGATACGCACGGTAGCGTATTTTCACTCTCGAGCATAACTCGCCAAATAAATTATGTAAGGGAGGGGACTGTCAACGGGCGGACTTTAATTATGATAGAAATCACTCACATAGAATTCACTCAGATATTGATACAGGATGAACACAGGATGAGGACGAGACCTAATCAACTATATATGTACACAAATAAATTGACTACCAACTGGAAACCATATCACATTCAAGCTGGAGAAAATTAATTGTGTAAACTAAACAAAACAACTTTCACTCCCTTCACTTTTTCCTTCCCCCCTCCTCCCCTCCTCCCCTCCAACCAATATCATTTTTATACTTTTTCCACGCCCGTGTTTGACACGACACATCTTTGCCTTCGTCTTCGTCTTTGTCCAGAACTTTCCAACTTGAGCTCCATTTCAATTTAATTCAATTTTCAATTCCTCTCGTTCCCCATCTCTTTCCAATGTGAAAAGCACACACATTGTCACTCTTTCTACGTACAATGCTTTTCATTCCTCTCGGAAGGAGAGAGAGAGAGTGAGAACGAGAGAGAGAGAAGAGAGTAATACAAAGAAGGGAAGAGTTGAACATCGATTCTTTACATAGTTGATAGTGAAGGGAAGAGAGTGAGCTTAGTCGTATTATCTGGCCGGGGAAAGGATTTATCTAAATCTTTGTCCCATCTTTATAGAAACCTGTAGACTCTCCTCTTCTTCTCTGTCTATAAAAAGCTATTGTGAAATCACGTATGCAATATATGTACAGACCTACAGACCAACACAGTACAAACAAAGAGAAGAAAGCATTAGAAATAAAATAAATGTTATAAGTGAAAGATGAAAAAAATCTCCTTCATTTACCAATTGTTTTCCATGTGTTTATATATAGAAAAGAACAAGAACGTAATTTCCTTTTAATATTCACATACTGTCACATTGTGAATGGGGTTTTAGTGTGAACGTGATATCATTTCCTAATATATTTTGTGGTTACATGGTAATATTCATAATATAATATAATAATCATAATTTTGTATGTGGTTGTGTTGTTGTTGTTGTTTTTGTGTGAGTTTCCATGCGTAAATGGTGGTTTGTTTTCTTCATCCCTTTAAAAAACTGGAGGGAAGAAGATCAAAATGGTAGATAAATGATAATTGTATTAATAATAATAAATATTACAGTAATGAGATAATAATTTGGTTTATTGGATTTACATTGGAGTTCCTTTTGTATCTGTAGATAATTACATTTTTATATATACTTTCTTGTAATAAACTAGCAAGTGTATTGTTTTATGTGGTATATGTTTTCATGTATGTACACTAAATGGTAATATTTTTTTCATATGGATAAACATGTGTGTAAGTGAATTTTGATCATCAATCAAAGAACAATCTTACACATGCACTTGACCTTCTTCTTTTTTTTTTTTTCTTCTTTGGTTCACTTTCACTGACTTTTTTTTTTGGTTGGTTTCAGTCGAGACACGAATATGGATTCACTTTGCTGCTTATTCACTCATATAGTTTTAGAGATAGATTTTTTATACTCAATGTGATTTAGAGTGTTCAGACAGATCAACACGATTTGTTGTATTTAGAATTCTTTTTTTTTTTTGGACGAATCTCAGATTGAATCCAAAGTTTTTCCATTGTTTTCAACGATGATTCACTTATTCATTGGATTGTGTTTGGAATTTGTATCCTTAGAACTATTCAATCAGTAACTTAAATCAAGGGATGCTCAAACAGGAATTGGGTGGGGAAAGTAATGAATGTATTAAAATGTATAATTAATGTCATGTGGGGAATGGACTCATGGAATTCATGTAAATTAACATGAATTTTCCTTGTTGCATTCCAAAATTCTATAGCTTATAATTGAAAATTGGAAACCATACATTTGGATTTATTTTAAATAATTCTAGTCATGATGATGATGATGGCGGTTGGTTATTTGGTTGTAGGTACATAAATAATAATATTAATTATTTGAGGGGATTTAAATCTAATTCCGGGGGGCTCGTCATTTGATGTGGGTTCAGACTTTCAAAGAAAGAGAAATCCTCATGTGTTCAGGATGAGGGATGACATATATTTCCGTATTCATTCATTTCATTTCATCTATTCAGATTCTGAATAATATTGAATGTAGAATGGTACAAAGAAGAAGGAGGAGATGAAGAACTGCACTTTTCATTTAAACTTCGACTCTGGCTTAACTTTATATCTGTATATGTTTCCATTTTCCATTTCACGTCATTTCATGTATCTCATTTCTATATATGTATTCTCTTTCTCTGGTTCAGTACACGCACGCACACGCACATACACACACATTCATGGATGGTTTTTTTTTACAGTAAGTAAGTATTATGTATATATAGATTTTTATCCATATTTACGGGTGATGTGGAACGTAAAGCTAAGTCAAGTTGATGGGAAGCTTTTGAGAGAGAGGAGCTTGACTTTTCTTCCATTGGCTTCATTTCAATACAATAGAATGCGAGAGCAAGTGTAAATGTACAGTCGACATAGTCAGTCAGTCAGTCACATTGTGTAGACATTTCTCGTTCAGAAACAGAATAATTTCAGAAACTACATAAAGTTGATTCTTACTATATTCAGACGACTCTCTCTCTCTCTCTCCATTCGCAACTCGCAACTCGCCATTCCCCATTCGCCATGGCCATGGGCATTCAAGTTTTGATCCTCTTCAATGGAGAACACAAATATAAGCTTGATGACTATCCGCATTGTAAACGGGCCGAGAGAGGCAGAGAGGAAAAAACTCGGTACCTGTTTGACTTTGGTAATGGTAACTCTATCTGTCTGTACTCTGTATATATCCTGATACGTCTCCCCATTTTATGTTTCTCTCTCCGTCTGTATTCTGTATTCTGTATTCTGTACAGAGTCGTCGAGGAGTCGAGTGGAATTGAGTCAAGCACAACGTTACCACGAGTAATTCACACTCAATTTAATGAATCCGGAGGAACGTCGAGAGTTAATCAGGTGGATGCATATAATAAAGGGAGGTGGGAGGGGGGGGGGTGGAAAAGAAGAGAAGAGAAGAGCAGCTGCGACTGCCACACTGCTACTGCTCCTGATGTTTTCGGAGGAGAAGAAAACCGCAAAAAGACGAGAACCCATAAAGCAGCATCAGACTTGCTCCATATGCTCGACCATCATGTGAGTTTTTGGATCCCGCTCCTGAAATAATAATAATTACATTTCCCCTTACATGGTTTGATTTTCACATCCAACTGCTCAACTATTAACCATTACGAACATGTATGTACATATACGATACATATCGTATGTACTATCTGCATGTAAACTGTAAACTGTAAACCATGTAAATTCACACAATTAACCTCCTCACAATCTCACAAACCATATGAATTTACGCATTCCTCAAATGTCCTATTAATACAGATACACACTATCCTTATTTCCTCCTCCGTCCTGTTATTCACAGTGTGTATGTAACTGTAATGTGTGTAACTAACATCAACCGCCTAAGGCTCTTTACTATGCACATGTGCGTATTGCGTATGTAGTCAGACTTTAAACTCTCGAGTATCAAATTCCTTCAAAAACTCCATGTCCGATTTCATTACTTACACTCTCGTTTAATTTCCATACTATAATTGTAAGCTCGTTCCAATTAGAATTGAGGATTTTATTACCTTTCCTTGTTGAACTACTACATTTATATACCTCCAACTAGGTTACACGAGGATATTCCTCATTTACAGATAGTTCAAGTTTTGAAGGAGTCCAAAGGAAATTGAATTATATATAATTGCTCACGTACATTTTTTTGAGTAGGGAATCGCGTAATGAAAATGAATACGAGTGAAATAATTGGTTTGTAATTTCCAGGAGCACGGTGTAAATTTGTAAATTACATGGATGATGGACAGGAGGTTATTAAGATGTGAAATAGTTGATATATACGGTAGTTTACCTGAGGAAAGTCGATTATGCCCTGGAATGGACGGTTGAGCATTTATATTTGCTTCGGACACAGTTTTCTTCTTGACCCAGTAGCCATTCCCAATGGTGGCAGTACATTTGAGTTCCATGACTCCATTACGGAAATGACTTGGTTCCACTTGGAATTTAATACCTAGCACCGAAGTCTCGAGTCCTTCTGCATCACTTTGTGGTGAGTACTCGATCGTGTCCCCGATATCCGCCTGAAATAAAAATACCCCCCATATACGATACATGTATACATATGTACAGATGGAAAGAAGACAAAAAATACCAATGTCAATGATATGATATTCATTTCATTTTCACATAATCACACACAAATCCCTCTCAGTCCTTTTCATTTTCATTTTCATTTCATGCAGTCAATTATCCAAATGACTGACAAACAATGCTTCAAATGATAATCATCTCCTCTCACGCAAGTCCTCTTCTCCTTCTCACATGTCTAACAATCTAACCGAAAACAGGCGGCTTCTTTCCCTCATCCATTTAGCTTTTTTGATGTATACGATATACAAACGACAAAACCACACATTTTTGATTTCCACGTTTCCAAGTTTTTAAAGGTCTTTTTCCCTTCCTTTTCCAAAGGATCTCAAATTGCGTGGTTAATTATGAGGGGAACGACTGATTGAGATTATCGAGTGGATTCTGATTGATTAGAAAATAATTGGCGTGAAATCAGTATGAAATCGGGCTGCAAAGAATGGGGCAATTGTCACTGTAATGAGGATTTTGATGATGGCTGTTGGGGAGTATTTGGGGGGGGGGGACTGAGTAGAGTTGAGTAGAACAGAGATAGAGAGAGAGAGAGATAGTTTTAAATAAATTTGGCACTTGGTATAAAATATTCCGTGCTCAAATACGCTATCTTTGGCGCACTGGTAACTCGTATACTCGTTTTCGTTCTTGTTGTCGTTGTTTGGTATTCATCCTTTAATTCAATCGCTCGAGCACAATGTACAAAGTCTATTATTTATCTTTCCCCTAGCTCTCTTCTTCTCTTCTCTTCTCCGCTTCTCCTTTACGTCCTGGTCATGAAAAGTTTTCGTCAAGTTTTAATGTAAAACAAGTAGCATTTCCCCCACTCACTAAACTTTCCTTTTATATTCATATACAGAGACGGGGAGAGACAGATAGAGACCGTGAAAGAGAGAGAGAGAGAGAGAGAGCCGTGGGATTTTGAATTCTGCTCTGCTCAAGACTTCCCATTTGTAGTTGTACATAGTTTTAGTGCTGTGTCAAGCTCTGATTGTGATTTGAGACTAAAGACAAATGAGAACGAGACCGAGAGAATAGAGAAAGAGAAACGAGAGGGAAAACGAGAGTATGAGGAATATGACGAATTTATAGTCATTGGAAGTTCATTTGGATCTATCTATCTGTATTCCATGTGTATAGGTATTTCTATCCATATTTATGTGAGCAAGTACATATTTACTCGAGCGATCTCCAGTCTCTTCACCAAACCATCAGACAGGAAGAGAGAGAGAGAGAAAGAGATAGTGAGGGAGAGAGAAAATTTAACGTATTTAGTGCAAAAATAAATAGATCTACTTAGTTATGTATCCCTCGTGCTCTTTTTGGCATTCAACAGTTTCTCCATATACATCAACTCTGAAAAACTTTTCCTTTGTTTACTCACTCTCTTTCTCTCCCCCCTCTTTTGCCATTCCCTGATAGACACCAAAACTTTCAATGAATTTACGGAACGAGGTGAGCAATTTCTAGGAAGACGCGAGAGAGAGAGAGTGTCGACTTGAGATGGCCATTGCTGGAACGCAAAGAATCGTCCACTTACTCACATTCACTTCACTCTCTTATTCATCCTCATGTACGTAAATGGCTTGCTAAAACTACACTCTGACGATGAGTGAACACACTTGAATATATGTATATCGACTTCCATTTCCTCTTTCTCTTCCCCTCCATAAAAATTCCCAAGTCAGAATTCAGATTCACAGGAAATTATCAACTCTGTCTTCTCTTAACCTTATCAAAGACATTACCATTACCAGATTCTCTATTAATACAAAATAATACAATACAAATACAAAGACATTTGAACTGATGTGACATGAGGGAAAGAGAAAACACGCTGTAATTTTTCATCAGTTTGTTTTCTATAAAACTGTGTGTTTCGTCTCTCGTCCAAAATAATAAAGACAAAATATTTATTCCACATGCAACTATTTTTTAAGGAAAGTGTACAGAATGGAGAAAGTGACGTCGCCGTAGGCAGAGCTTTGAAACGGGTGGTAAGTGCAGTCTTTTGTTCAGTTGCTCATACTTCCTCTCTCTCTCTTTCTCTCTCTTTCTCTCTCTCTCCATTTGCCACGAGTCCAATAATAATAACTTCATTTGTTATTTACAAACAACATAATTTCATTTTCCTTTTGTTTTCCCAGTTTCCTCCCTTTCTCTCTCTCTCTCTCTCTTTCTGTCCTCCTTCCATTAATTTCCCTTCATAATTTCTGAGCCGAGCACAAGTAATGGGGAATTTCTGCCCAGTTCTTTGAATGGCTTGATAAAATGACAACGCAATGGAACGTCGTTGAGTGTATACGACCATTTTCTGAGTGAATAAATCTTTCATTGTTTAAACAATCCTGAAATGACTGCAATCCCTTCAAAATTCAAAACATAGTAAGAGAAGGAGAGAATTTATGGTAAAGTTGTATGGCAAATGAAAGAAGTCAAGGGGAATGGGAATGGTCCAGATTTATTTTGAGGAGAGATTTCAAACCCATTAAATATTCTGATTAAGTCGAATGTTGAATGAATAATTAAAAATTTATGCAGTCTTGATCCACATTTTCCACATTTTCCACATCCAGAATCCACAATCCACAAATTTTGGACGGAACTTTTTTTTTTAGCACTGTAGTGGATCTGGAATGGATGTCAGACTTGTGATTTTCCCATTAGAGCCAATACAGGAAGCCTCAGACTTCAAGTCTGAGACTTGAGAAAAGGATGAAAAAAGAGAGAGATTCTCAAATAGAGGATATAAAAAAGAAGAAGTTTCATTCATATGAAATGACTTTTAGCTGTTGATTCCCTAGAGAAAAATCAATTAAATAAATTAAATGTTTTTCCTAGTTCCGCATTCCCAGAGTGAAGGAGAAGGGAAAAGAAAAAGACGTGAACTTGGTCTCTGGTTGTGTGATATCTGGATTTGATATATATATATATATATATTGCAATGGAAATAGATATGGACATGGGAGGCAGACGAGAAGACTCTCGATAGAAAATCAAATGCATAATGAAATCAAAGCTTTGGCTACTCTCAGCTCTAGTCCAAAATCCACAAGTCTGTACACTTTGATCTTTCGTCTAGTTATTTCCCTCCCTCCCTCCTTCCCTCCCTCCCCCTTTTCCATTTTTCAGTTGTGCAGAGAGATGAATTTGGACAGCATTCTTAAATAATAAATATGCATTGCAGTTACTACTCGAAAAAATCCAAACCCTCAAAAAAAAACCTTAAGCAAACCATCAGCAACCATGAACCAACTCAAATCCCAACAAAAAAGGAAACAGAGTCCAAACTACACGAAACAAAAGAATTTCAATTAAATGTTTCGTTAAAAATCCACGTGCTTTTATATAGTTCATGATAGATTTTTTGAATTCCATTGAATTGTCCACCATTCAAAAGTTTGGTAAGTTTTTGGTCATGTTATGTTAGAAATTTGAATGAACAATCCAAATTGTGGAAGCTAAGAAATCCACAGCAGTTTAGTTGAGATTTGGATTTGAAGTTGGCTTCTCTCGCTCTCTCTATATCAACTCTTCACGGTTTCACAGTAATACAGTTACAGTACTTTTGCCGTTTGTGTGTGTGTGTGTGTGGAAAATCAGAGAAAAGGAGGGATTTCCAAAGCTGTAGCAGTAACGGCTTGAGTAGTAAAATTTTAAAGCATGTACTTTTACTTTTGCATTGAACAGTGAAGCAGCTGAGCTTTGAAATGATTCCATGGGATCCAGCATGATTTCAATCTTTCCTTCTCTCCTCCATCTCCTTGCTGCTGTCTCACCAGCAGCAGCAGCCAGCACATCCGAACCAAAACTCAAACTCAAACTAGCACTAGCAATTTCAGGAGCGGTTCAACTTTCAGGTGAGGTCTCCACTTGATTTTATATTTTGTACGAACTTCTCATACATAGCACACGGATTTCCTACGGATTGGTTTAGACTTCCCATCCTTGCGGAGAGTTCCCTCTTTCAACTCTCATCTTCTCACTTTCTCTCTCTCTCCTTCTATTTTTCTTCATCCTCAAGTCTTGATGTCTGTCATAGTCGAAGATTACCGAATATATTGAGAGTTCCAGTTTCCTTTCCACCTCTACAGTCTCTCCCTATCTTACTTCTTGCAGTCCTGCAGATATAACATAACACCACACCAGAGCCGGAGTAGAGCATTACATTTTACACTGCTCCTCAGATAGTTTTCCATCTCTCATATATAAATCTTGGAGCAGAGTAGAATAGCTAAAAGACACGCATGAGTTGCGAATACGAACAATCATTTAACGATTTCTAAGGTTACGATTCTCAAGTTGTGTATTCCTATCTCTCTCTCTCTCTCTTTTGCAGTAGTCATCTTTCTTATTCGCATTCGTCTTCTCATCTCATCGTCCACAGAGTTTTGGAGTTTTGGATTCAAACTCTGATCCGAAACTATACATCTTTGTCTACCCCTCGCACGCCAACTTGTTTATTAAAATTCCCATCGCATTCACTCTGTTAAAGAATTTTAACATCATTAGCTATCTATAAAGCTCCAGGTTCTCTTCAACTCTCTCTCTCTCTCTCTTGCAACTTCATACCTAATACAATCCATACACCATACACCAAACACTAATCTCTCTCTCTCTCTCTTTCCCTTCTTCCAAAATATTTATCTTACCCATCTAACCGTATCCTCATCTTTCCTCATTGTACTACACAATATCTCCACTAATACACATACTTCATACACACATACCACAAGAATGTAGCAAGTTTTCTGTAATCTTATAACGACGCTCTCTCTCTCTCTCTCTCGCTCTTCTCTATTATTACTCGTGTAGTTTAAAGTCCCCCACGATTTCTTAACCAAAAACCAAGAGACTCCACGCAAACTACTCTCATAAACAATTTTCAGTTTCCCTCTTTCCCTTCCCTGGATTCATTACATGAGCGGATTACTAAAAGCAAATGATAAATATACGGTGAATTTGAATGCTGTGCAGGGAGAAATCTTTTTCCTCACTTTTATCTCATAGACAACTAAACTTTGGAATACCAAAATCAAAGCTAATGTGAAGATTTTTCTTGCTTTGTTTATAAATTCAATCGATCATTCCGGTGAATTATTCCCCGGAGTATTTACGGGCAAGAGATTGAATATGTGTGTGTGTGCGTGAGTATGTGGGTGGGATTTAAAATTGTTGGATGGTTAAGATGGCCCAAACATAATGTAGAGATTTGCAAACTGAGACTAAGACTGAAACGGAGACTGATAGGATAATCAAAGATTTAAATACAGGGCAGCACAACAGAGAGTTTGCATCTGATAAGATTTCCAGGCTGAATACAACAGCACGGATATAGTTAAGAGGAAAACAATGGAAAGGCTATATATGGATAGAAAAACACAGACGCATATGTACCAGAGATGTTTGTCTGTGTAGGTTGTAGGTTGGAGGTTGGTTGGGTAGAGAGAGGACAGATATAGAGCGACAAGTCTGAGCTGTGTAGCTACTCTTGCGGAAACCAGAGTATCTTGGTCGGATAAACGGAATAATGGGATTTATAATTCCCTGTCTGTCTTCTGGGGTTTGTCTCTGGGGACGAAGAGAGAGAGAGAGGGAGAAAGAGAGAGAGAGAGGAAGAGGAACGCCTGTCGATCTCGACCATTGCTCGGTAAATTGGAATATTGGCGAGTGATTTCAACTTTGTCTTGTATAACTCCAGCTCCAGCAGACTCCAGCTTCAGCAACAACGACAGCAAAAACGACAAGAAACCAGACAGAGTACGAATAAAAAACGAGGAGACTCTTTCACCCATACCTTTGGTTTTAGTCGTACGTTCCTTCCCTTTCGTTTTTTTCTATCGTTGAATTCTCCTGTGTGTGCGTACGTATCGTACATATTTATGTATATGTGTATACGTACTGTATTTGTGTATACGTACATCAAGAGGACAATCTCCTAAGACAAAGAAAAAAAACGACAATGTACAAGCAAAGCAAAACTAAAAAAACAGGGGAGAGCATTTTTCCCCTTTTCTCTTCCTTTTCATTGAATATCTGTAGAAACTTGCTTTAACTCAGACAAGTACTAGAGAGTAGCAACTTTTTTCTCTCTCTCTCTCTTCCTCCTTTCTCTTTCTCTCTCTCCTTCTCTGCCTTTACCCTCACTTGTTGGCTTGTTTCAGAGTGAGTTAAAAAAGTTTGTCAGCAGATTTGGTTTTACATAGTTACTGCTCCTGTTTTGTGCGCTCTACTCTTATTCGTACTGCTAGTTTCTTTTTCTAGTTTTCCCTCCAGCCATACAATTCCCATTGCATTGCATTGACTGGAAGAAAAGTTTAGAGCTTCTTCATTGTCCTTCATTGTGAATGGGGATTCGAGACTTGGAACATCTTATGGATGCTCACATTGACTTGCAATTTTCAAACTTTTCCCTTCTCTCTCTCTCTCTCGCTCTCTCTCTCTATTTCATCCTCTACTTTCCACAGATAATTTTTGGGGACGACTCTGTAGGAATTTAAATAGAGAAACATGGGGAATCAAGCCCAAGTGAATGGTGGAGAAATCCATGTTGTTATCAACTATCGACATGGATCATGCAAATCCTGAGACAAGTACAAATTATAATTGTGTTTCTCTGTCGTCTGTTCTCTGTCTCTCTGCTGTTTAGCCTTTGTTTAGATTTCCATTTGGATTTGGATCCAGACTTTTCTGTTAAACAAATTTCGAGGGATTAAGAGATTTCCAGATGATTCCCACCAGGTAGATTTGCGGATGGTTTGTTTTGTTTTAGGTTGTACAGTTGTAGCGAAAAATGTTTGGTTTCGTTGGAAAAGTGAGAGGGAAAGCTAAAATTAGACGGAGAATTAGAATTTTGCACACAAACACAGAAACACACGTTCCTACTCACGTGAGACTCAGACGTGGCTCTTTGTCCCATTTAAATTCATTTGTATTGGGTTTGGATTTTGGATTTTGGATTTTGGGTAGGAAAAAAAGTTGTTTATCTTTGTGTAATTTGGGTTAAGTTTTTTTTTTCTCCTGTATTTCTATATGTTTTTTGTTTTTCTTACCTTCATATCATTGATGTAGAACATGAGAGAGGCAGCTGGTTTACTCCGCAAGGATGTACAATTTCCTCGTACTGGATCGCCCACATTGACTGCCTCGTGTACTCCTGTGATCTCTGGGGCAGACTCAGGTGGAGCTGACACAAAACAACAGACACAAAAAAATTCATCAAAGACTTTTTCCAAGTATTGTTCCCCCAGCATTCAACCTCGTTAGTTTTTTTCCCTACACCGAATTCAAAATACAACGAGAACGCTACAATACAGTCGGCTAAATCCGGGAATCTTGAAGAGAAAGTTGTTTGCTTGTAAAATGTAAGTATGTAAATCGTTTTGTCTGGACGGCATTATTTTTGGGTGGATAATTTCAAAATTAGATTCTCATGAAAATCAAGAAAAACCAAAAGTAAACGTAAAAGTGGGACTATTTTTTAATTTTTGTGTAAATATTCATACTGTTTTGAGTTTTGAAAAAATTCGTTTAATTTAATACACTAAAAAATTAAAAGACACACGACGTTCAAGGACTTTTCTCTTAGAAAAAATAGAGTGGAGCTGTTTAAAAATGGTATTATATGTAAATTTGGCCTTTGATTATACCACAAAACGTCAAATCACATGGACTCCTACAGATGTTTCTGTTTTCTGTTGTCTGTTGCACAGAATCCGTACTTTGCACTTTTTGTTTCGTATTGTATTGTATCGTTGGGGAGTCGGATGAAGAGCCCCATGTGATGTTCTGGATTTGCATGTATCCACATACATACGCACATTTGACGTTGACTTTTGAATGGAACCATGACCAAATTGTACACAGTTTAATGTGCTCGTGAATCGTGGAGAGAGCCAAAAAAGAAATGCAAATGGTTGTTTGGAACAAGGAAACGAAGCCAATTAATTTAACATTTCCGCACATAGCTCTATTTACTCCTTGTACATTTCCAGTCCTCCCAAAGATTCTATCAGTTTTTTGGAGAGTCACAGAGAGAAAGAGAGAGAGAGAGAGAGTTAAAATGTATGTGTGTGGAATGTACGGCAAGGCAATGTACATAAGTAAGTTGTTGATAAAACACTGGTTGCTATAGTTGCTCATGGTTTGTTCAAGCTAATGTAATGTAACGTGATATCTTTATCATTACATTCAATTACAGGAAACCGACGTAATTATTCGACGCGATTATTTTTAAAGACAAAAGAAAGGTAGTGGAGTTGAGCCAAAATGATTTGGCTTTTGCATACACATTCGTACAAAGATACACACGAGCGTACAGACTTTTGCTCCTCTGGTTGGAGAGACGTATCATTGCGCACACGTTTTTTCTCTGTGTTTTGTGTTGTTGTGCTGGCTTCTCTGTGGTGTTTTTGTCTCGTGGTGATGATGATGGTGGAGGAGTCTCTCTCTCTCTCTCTCTCAAGATCCTTGAATCGAGATTTGAGCCGGTTCTGAATGGTTTGCTCCATTAAGTTAACACGATAAGGGGGAAACGTTCCAGTCCACAATGGTTATTTATGGAAATTATGTTACGCACATTTGACATTCGTTGACAACAAGGAGCAAAAGTCATCGTTTCCCTGTACGAACGGGAATTTTAAGTGTCAGCACGTTCTCTCGTCACGCTGTCTCTCTCTCTCTCTCTCTCTCTCTCTCTCTCTGATTCCCAAACTGATATATTTTTACCCCCGTTTTCCATCACTATCTGTTCTGTGTAAGTAAGTATCGTACATACTGTCGTCTCGTCTCTTGTCGATGTGGGAGGGCTCTCAAGCTCTTCCCAACTTTCATCTCACTACAAAATCCCAGTGCAAAACTCCAAACTCAAAACAGATTTGCATTTTGTTTATAATTGGGATTTGCGGATATGTATCAGTATTCGGATTTGGGAAGCAACACAAATTATATATAATTCACTCTCTCATTCATATGTACAAATTATTCCAAACACAAGGAAAACTTGAGAGTGGAAATGTCAAATATTATTATGATTTGACTTGTTTTTGTTCCTTGAGTGAAAATATCGTAGTTTTGTAAAAAGGAAATAATCTCGTCATCATTCTTACCTACGACAATCATGCTGGATTGTTTTGATAAAGTTTTAAATGTCGGACGGTCAGCGGACACTTCACATTTGAAGTCTCCTCCTGTTTTAAGCGTGATATTCTTCAATACTACATGGTTCATATTTGATTGGCTCGTCTGGAAATTAAATACACACACACACAAGAAAACAAAACATCAAAACATCATTATTAATTACCTCAAAATTTATTATGCGTACATCTTGACACTTGACAGTTGAGCCATGTTTGAAATTCAGATTAAGAATGAGTTCAAGTCAAAATAAATCAAGTGAACTTGAAATAACTGTGCATGTATGACCATTTTAAATAGGGATCTTCTTCTCGCCAGCAAAAAAAGAGAAAAATAGGAGATAAAAAGATGATGGTTGTTGCAAGGCTGTGACTGCGGTAATTTAAGCCGTCATACACACACAGTAGCCGAGAGTACAGTGGAAACATGCCAGTTGTAACGTGATATTTAATGGCATACTTTACCCTTAATGAATTCGTAATTTATGGATGACAGACCTTGTCGTAGCATTTCCATATGCAACTGTACTAAATGGCAACAGTAAAACACACTGAGATTTCCTCGTATTATATTGCATTTGGGTGACTGCACTAAATTTTGTATGTGCAAATTAACTACGGAAATAGAATTAAAGCGCAAGAAATGACAAGAGAACATAAATTTGCATAATGAGAAAAATATGTACTGGTAATTAAATACTCGCACACAGATACACACACAGTTTTCCCAATTAAACGTTTTAAAAAAGATGGTGTAGATTTTCAATTGTAGGTTGCAGAAACTTGGGGAAAGCCGATTGGCTTGAAAATGAAAAAATACCTAGTGAAAATATGAACAGATTTAAGCAGGTTTGTAAGAGCTCCTTGGAAATTTAATTAAATTTAAGGAGAAAGTGAAAGGAATTCAGGGGGAAAGCAAGGAAGAGCATAGCGACTTTGTGAGTAAATTGAAATGACATTTGAGAAACGATAGAATTGAGAGAGAGAAAAAAAACACTTACATCGATATAGACGCCATCGATGGGGAAAGTCCTAATTGGCGGTTTGGAGTTTGGGGAGTAGGTAAATATTTCGTTATCATCCTTATACCATTTGAGGGCGAGAAGAGAGTCGGACTCGAGGTCAAAGTCACATTCAAGTCGACCGGATCCATCCTTCCATCCATACTGTGGAATCGTCACATTCTGAAGCTTCAATCCGATCACAAGTGCTGAAAAGAGAACAGAGAAAAGAAGAAAAAAGAACTAATAAAAATTTCCTCTCGATTCACTCGATTTTTTTTTCTCCTCCTTCCATTGAAGCCAATCTAAATGTTCGGACTTGAGTTGCTTCTCTCTCACTCTTCATCGAACTGGTTTACTTCCCAGAAAGAATCTCGTCCCCATTTCTATTGCACTTCCTTTCCCCCCTTTTTTTTCTCCTGTATCGTTTGGTTTGGCTATCGGTTTTGGTTCTCGTCTCTCTTTTTTATATTCTCAAAGCTGGAGTTTTTTTTATTTTCTCTCTCTCTCTCTCTTTCTATACATTTGTAATACACACACGGCCACACACGAACGTTAACAGCTTTCAAGTCTACATCTCTCCGCTTTGATACAGAGAGAGAGAGAGAGAGAGAGAAAGAGAAAGAGAAAGAGCAGAGCTATTCACCTTCTTTTAGTTTTAGTCTTTTAGTAGCATTACGTGCCAAGACGATTTACGGTACTGTTGAAATAAGAAAATAGATAGCTTTTTTTTCTGCACATGGAACAGCAAAAAAAAAAAAAGAAGAAGACTTGCGTTTTTCCCCCGTTGAAAAAAAAGTTTAAGCTTTATGTCTTCTAATTTTCTTGAAAACCTATCAAAATTTGTTGGCGAGTGAAAATACAAAAAGGAAAATGAAAACGGAAAAAACTCTCGAGCTTTCAACCTTTGCAAAAAAAAAAAAAATCTTGGTTTTAAATGCATCATTCCATCAGTAGATCAGACAAAAAAAAACAATTTACCACCCAAGCATAAAAGGGAATGAAACTACATGTTAACCGTTAACTATTTCCAAAGTCTTTAACTAGACTCGAGAGCATCGAGTACATATTTCAATCTTTCCCATATCAAAACATGAGAATAAGACTCCATCTTATACAGATACAGATAATACAGTGTGTGTGTGTGTTTGTGTGTCTACAAAATACCATGAAAGATGCGACGCTTTCAAAAAAACAAACAAGATTTAAAGTCCAATGAAGTTCGTGTGTGTGTGTTTGTGTGTGTGGAGGGGAATGTCGAGAACACTTTTCTAATTTTACCCTTCCGCTTCCACACCAAAAAACATGCATGTTAAATTGCTTGCGTGACACATTTTCGTTCTGAGAGAGACCAAGACGAAGACGAAAACGAAGACGAAGGAGGGAGAGAAAGAGAAAAGGAAGAGAAGAAAAAAAACTTTGCATAAAATTCAATAATATGTTGGGTAGAGTGACTCAAGACTGAGAAACGACGCCTGGGACAAAAAAAATATGAAACATTTTCTCTCCTTTTTCTTTGTGTTTGTGTTCGTCTTCGTCTTTTTCTTCTATTTCTACTCGAAACCCGTCAGAGTTTCCATTTCATTCTGTTTATCGTGTGCAGTTTGACATGGAGAATATTTGACATATGGAGAATGAAATGAATAAATATTAGGGCATTTCATCAGTTTGTAGTCAAGTTGCTCAGTTGCTGAGTGTTTGGATTCGCTGGATTTTAACGAGAGTAAAAAACATTTTATGATGGGAATTCCCTGGGCATTCCCGTATATACTGACAACGATCCATTTCGTTTATCTCATGTCGCTTCCGTTGTCGTTGTTCCCTCCTCTCTCTCTCTCTCTTCTCATTTTCATTTCCATTTTTTTTCTCTAGTCACACTCGAAACTCTCCTATTCGAAAAATGATATAATTCAATTCAAAAACTCTTTAAGGTCTCAAGACTCTTTTGTGTCATCAGTCAGGATGAAGACGAATGGGGAGAGAGGAAATGTGAATGATCACACTATACCAGACCAATGACAATCTAAAGTGTGGCCTTCAAACTATATACTTCATATTTGTGTCCCACTAATCCAATATTTTTATGGAGAAGAGAGTCCAACTCAAATATATATTGTTTCTCTCGAGGATCGCGTCGCCAAAAAAAAACTAATGTTTACCCAGGAAAGTGTGCGGAAATTGGAATTCATGAAAGAGAAAGAAAAATTTGAAGGTACTTCACGTTTCCTGTCACAATCCATGTCAAGAATCTTGTAAAATGATTTGAGTATTGAAATTTGAAATCTAACGACATTCCCTTTGTGTTTATTGCTTTTCACAACTTGTAAAAAGTGTGGAAAATGTCTTGAGTTTGAAGAGGATTTGAACATTTGAGGCTTTGGATTTCACAGTGAGATTCTCATGACATTGAGGAGAGAGAAACCTAAGGGAAAGAGCAATAGGAAATACACAAGTGCGGATTTTATCGTGATATTAAACAAGATGCATATTTTAGTGTTTAGACGAGAGACTCCACTCCACTGGGACAGTCGACTCTTTCCCCATTTGTTTCCATTGGAAAAAAAGATAATTCAATCTTAATGGGATCTCTAAGTAAAAAAAAGGATCATTTTTAGTGGCACTTGTCTCCTACTCTCCTTCGTCAGATAGTTTTCTCCAACTTTTATTATTGGTATCAACTTTTTTCCGCGCGCTCTTCTCGCTCTTATGTACAGATATGAAAGGGAAAGAGAGACAGAGAGAGAGAGAGAAGAGGAGGAGAGCAGTAAAGATTATACTTGATGCAATTGAGACGGACACATGATGGGGAGTCTTGGGGAAATAAATAATATTATGAGCATCGGCTTCTCCATCTCCATCTCCATCCTCATCCAACTCAACTCATATCCTTCTTCAATTCTCAATCTTTAATCCACCAAATCCACCAAGGAAATTCAAGTGAGTGAAAACGACATTGAAAACTCGTCCATACAGATTTCAACTCTGCCTTTTCCCTCTCTTCCTCTCTTCTCCCCTCTCTCTCTCTCTCTCTCTCAAAATTCCCATTGACTTTCCACTTTCGACATGATCTAGATGTGAAGAAGAGACTTGAAGTTGACTTGACTGGAGGGAAACTTATTTTTTTCCCTTTCTCTTTCTCTCCTTTCTTTTCCTGACTCTGACTTCCACTTGGACTTGGACGACTGGAAAGACAACTTTGTCATTTGTTTTGTTTTTCAGGAAATTGTACCCTTCAAAATAAATTGGTTCAAAGCACAAGGAGGACCTCGTTTCCCCCCTTTTCCCTCTTTCCCCTCTTTTCCCTTCTTCCTTTTCTTCTATTGTTCTCCTTTCTTTTTCCTATTGCATTATTTCTATATATATAACAAAAACAAAGAGCTGGGAGAATAATGTAAAAGTTTGGGTTGTTTTTCTGTAGGAAACAAACTGACTTTCCTCTGGGACTATCAAGTCCTATGTGTCTCCAATCTCTCTCCAGTCTACATATATAGACTTTCAGACTACATAAGGAAAATTTGCGGAAAATTGTAGGTTAACCCTTCATTTCAGTGGGAGTCGACTCGTATTTTCACACACACACACATACAAAACTTTGACGGTGTTTTGAGAGAGAGAGAGAGAATGAGAGAGAGAATGAGAGAAAGTAAAAGGGAAAGGAAAAGAGGGAAATCAAAGGACAGACGAGGAGTGGAAAGTGAAATTCGCGTGAGAGACAAAATCCCTCCTCGCGTTGACTCTCGATTATTTATTTAGTGTATCAAAATCTGAGTTTGGGGAATTCACTCAAGTTTTTCAATGTTTCTCCCAGCTTATCCTCACACACTGTGTGATTCACGTGATTCATCTGTGTTTGTACACTCTGAAAATGGAGCAATTACCAAAGCATCCCCATTCCCTCATTTCACAAGCACGAATTCCTTTTACTGAATTTAAACATTTCCTATAGCAGTGTCACAATATCATTAATTTTACATATAATAATCCAAGTTATCTAACCAAATTGTAATCAAATTCCCCTTTACAACGGAATTTGTGTTTATTTTTATTTATAAATTTAATCTTAAGTGAAGTCCCCGAATTTCCCTGTCCGATGCACACACAAAAAAACATGTGGAATCACATCCAAACTGATTAATTAACCCCCGGATTCCGAGATTTATAATACGATATGAATATGTGTAATGACAGGAATGGGGACATTTCAAATGAAGTAATGAGAGGGAACACTTACCGAATTGTGCAAGTAGAGCACAGAGGAAAGTCGTTTTGGTTTTCATAGCTGCTCTAAATGAGTTTTCATAAACGTCTGTTGCATAATCTGGGACTCATCTTATGTAGCCCAACGTCAAAAGTCCTACAGCCGTCAGAACAAGTATCCGTAGAGATTTTAACTATAGTGAAGGAGAAGCGTCTGTCACACACCAAACGCCATCCCATAAACACTTGGACACATACACACAAGGAGACACACAAGAATAATCAGTACAAACACTTTCCTTCCTTCTTTAGTTTGACTTGGACTATGTAAAACTTTGACTGTAACCGAAACTGATCGTCGGAGAGAGAGAAAATGAGAGAGAGAGAGAGAGAGAGAGAGAGAGTTGTAAATTGTAAGGTCACAGCACCACGTCAAGAAGTCAAGAATCCCTTCCCTTTCCGGCAATCCAAAAAAACGAGAGTTCACTTTCCTTTTTTCGAGACAATCTCTCTGTCCTGTCTGTGTCTGTATACAGATACACTCTGCAAATTGAGTCCTTGTCTTCCTTGTCCTCGTCTATCTGTATACGACAATAGAGACGAGAGGAGGAAAAAAACAAGTGGAGAGTAAATGCCAGTGGAATTGGGTTTGGCAGTGGAAGGGAGCGAGTGTGAAGTTCATCTATTATAAAGACTCACTTTCCTTCTCTTTCCTCTGTCCTCGCTTTCCCCTCTCTATCTCTCAATTTATGTTGGATCCAACTATTTAGTCTGGAGGGAGAGAGAAAGAGAGACGATGGAATGAAGAGAAGACGACGGTTGGACGATCAACTCCACAAGTGAAGAAAGCAGTTCTTAGTTGATTTCCACTCTGACTTTTGGCTCCAACTCTGACTCTGACTGGAGAAGACGACGACGAAGAAGAAGAAGAAGAAGATGAAGATGAAGACGGAACAGAGATTCACTCTTAAGAAACACTATACAATTTTCACAGAGTTGAAACTTTTAATCGCACCCATAACATCAAGTATTCTTCCGCAAACTTTTACGCCTGCATAAAACATAATGGTGAGTCTTCTTGGACTCCAATGAAGAGATGAGAGAGAAGGGGAGAAAGAGAGAAAGAGGGAGAGAGAGTTGGTTGGTTGGTTGGTTGAGGGAACACAAGGTACAAGCTTGAAAGTTGACGAAGGAAATTTCTTCCGTACGTATTTCCTTATATAAATTTATTTCAGTATTTGGTTTTCTTAGTTGCTGTCTATGTGGGTGTCTTTACGTCGTCTCTCTGTGTCTTCTTCTGTTCCTCTTTCTGTTCAGGATTGTCGTCCTATGAGGATTAAACAAGATTTCTGGTCACGATAGTCCAAAAGTCCAGAGAATCCCAAACTGTAGTTTGTGTTTAGTCGTTTTGACTTTGCGGCTTAAAGTGTATAGTAAATGGAATGTGGAATTTCCTCAGCTCTCCAGGTTTCAGCTTTCAACTCACAAAATGTCTATACAGTCTAACAGAGAGCGTATTCAAATGTAAATGTAAATTCAAGGCGAGATAAGATGTTACGCGTCCAATAATTATAATATTATGCAACAGTACAATATCGTGGGGGGGAAAAGCTTCTCCACGTTTTTTCTTCTTCTCTCGCTCTCACTCTCACTCAAAGAGAGAGAGACTACTCAACAACACAGTGACTTACTCCAACTCAGACTTGGTTTCTCTCTCATCTCTGAGGAGAAGCAGTAGCAGTAGCAGTCTCTTTGCTTGGGCTTTTGTCTTGATGTTGAAGGGGGCCCGTTTTTTTCTCTCGCATAGTTTGACAGGAGGTGAAGCGGGTAACACCCGGGGCGAAGAGCAAAGACGAGATGGATAGATCAAAAGTGGCTGGTGTTTTGTGTAGCGACTCTTCTCCTTCGCTCACTCACTCTATCTTTTGTATTACTTTTCCCTTGTCTCACTTTCCTTGGTTTTTCTTGCTGCTTTTCTTGCTTTATTATTTTATTTTAAAACAAGCGAGTTGGTTCCGTACACTCGACTAAACTGAAACTGTGTAGGATCGATGTAGAGTCTGTACACTTTATATGATGGAAGGAGTTGGAGTAGGAGTAGCAGTAACAGCAGTAGCAGTGGCGGCGGGAGAATGCTTTAGTAGAGAGAAAGAAAGAGAGTCGTCGGCCACAGTAACGGCCACACTAACGGCCCACGATAGAGATAACAGTAACGGGTTCTCTCACTCTCTCCAAAACTCGTAGCTTGAAAAAACGGTGGAGACGACGGAGCGAGCTGGGTGTAGTTGTACGACGAGAGAGAGTCACAACGAGACTTGGCTAAATTAGAAGATTCCGCTCCAAATATATGAGCTAAAGCATCCACACACATACGAATACACACACACAACTGGAATTCGAATCGCTACCCGTATTACTTCTATGTATGTACGGACGGACGACGGAGCGAGCGAGCGAGCGAGAGGAACGAAAGAGAGAGAAGCGAACATATATGAAAGGCAAAGGGACGAGCCAAAAGCGCAGAACAGCGCAACTCACAATCAGCCAAACTCAACTCAGACGAAGAGGCAATACAGAGAAAACACTGACAAGAGACCGACAATCAAATGCCTGTTGGTTTAACTCCTGACGATAAACCTTTCCTTTGCTCTCTCTCTCTCCCTCGCACACACTTTTCTGCTTGCACTTGCACATCTATTTGTATTTCTATCCATTTTCATAGTAGTTGTCTATCTTCACAGTACATTTCTTATCTTCACTCGTCTTCGTCCGTCTCTATCGTCAAATCCGAATTTAAACTTGACTTTGTACACACACATAAACATATTTCCCATTGTCCTTTTGACTACTCCCGAGATCTTACAATGAATTCTCTGTATCCAAGTCCATTGAATGTACGTATAAAATCCAAACCGAATTCCGGATTTCACACGGAAAAAACCAAATTTTCGAGTGTGTATGGAACTCTTGTGTGTGTGTGAGTGAGTGTAACTTCCGCCGAATGAATGAATGAATGAACCAACGGGAAAATCTCATATGCTTGCAGTATAGTTGAATTTAAATATTGTTGAGAGGAAGTGAAAAGTGAAAAGGAGGAAGGAAGAAAAAAAAGGGAGAAAAGAATGCGGAAGAAATGAAAGGAGAGTAAAAACCACAGAGTACTTTCAAAGTTGAAAGAAAAGGGTGCATTTTTATTTGGTTGAGTTGAGAGAAGCCATTTAGCATTTCCCTTCGAGTCTGTTTGACTTTAAATTGTTTTCTTAGATGTGCCTTCGCCTTTGCCTTCGACTTCGACTTCCACTTCCACTAGCAATGTAAATCTGAATGCACTTCCCTAATTGTATTTCCTTGTTTCCCTGTTGTATTTTTTGTATTTTGAAGGCGAAAAATGAGAAAGGGGAGGAGGTTGAACTGACTAGGAAATTAAAATTAAAAGGGATCTATACAGAGGCGTAGAGGAAGTGTTTGTATTGTCTGCTGTTGAATTTTGTACGGATGATTTGACGTTGACTTGACTCATCTTGTCAACCAAGATCCTGGTCTAGTCTGCATAGTATAAAGGAATTAGGGAGAGTGAAACCCTTTTTTGTTGTTTGTTCATGTCCGGAGTGTGTACAAAGGAGAATACACTGTGGTTATTAGTACGTTGCTCTTTATTAAATCTTGACTTCCCGTTCACCCCCTTTCTCCTTCTTCGTCTTCTTCTTCTTCTTTGTGAGTTGTTGAGACGAGAGTCTGAGATTCTCTGATGCTTTTTTTTGTGAGCATCACTACTTTGTTGGGCTGTTTACAGAGCGTGTAAACTGTGAACGCGCCTACTTAGTCAAGGAGCAACTTTAATAAGATTTTATTGTCAACAAAGTGCGACTCATTGGCCCTTTAGAGTTTCCAACGGCACTTTGGTTTTCTATTGCTCCTCCACCAAATACATGAATACAAACGCAGATACGATACCCATGAATACTTCTTACATTCTCCCTTTGAAGATTCTGGTGCAAGTCTTTGTGGCAATGCGGAAGTGATTGTAAATAGTAAATAAGAAAATAAATCCATAGCCAGTACTTAGTTCTTTACAGTCTTTACATTTTGGGGTGAACAGTAAATCGGGAGGAGGTAAAAGAAGATTTTATAGTGTTTTATAGTGTGCAGTGAGTGGCTTGTCATTACAATGTACATAATTTCAAGGATTCTACATTCTGCTGATTCTTTTGGAAATGTAAACAATTTTTTTCGTGGTAGTTTTCCTCGCTGTTCCTTGTTTTTGGAACCGATTTGAAAACGAGGGGGATTTTTCGTTAAGTTATTGATTTTGTGTGTACAATGTTGAAGGAATCTCTTGGATTTAGAAATAGAGAGAGAGAGAGAGAGGAGGTGGATATTTGAATTGAAAGTACAATGGGAAATTATGGAATAAGGAATTTGTGAGAACAAGAAATGAATTAGAATCGAAATCAGGATGGGAATGAGGAGGAGAATGAAATCTAGAGCCAGAGCCAGACGAGAGAATTAGAGTTGGAGTTGGAGAGTTAGAGCCAGAGATCGGGAGAGACTTGAATCGTTAGTTGTGAGATTTAGGAAATAATCCTTTCATTGAGCTCCGAGTTGTTCAGAACCCTAAACAAATGGTATTGTTCAGGAATAAATGGAATAAATAGGAAAATGTGCTTCCCCAAAGACCCAAAGACACGCATGAACCATTAATAAACAAGGTTTATGCACAATTATTTGGCTCAAGTTCCATCATCTTTCATCTCATCGGTCTCCACCACGTTCGTCTGCTCGTAGTCGTAGTATTTCTCTCGTTTCTATCTGCAGTGTGTATTTGTGTATCTGTATACGACGATATGTAGTTGTATCTGAAGTTGTGTAAAGTTGGGCGTTGCTTCTTTCTCGTTCGTCGTTCATCCCAGTTTGGACTCCTCTATTCTCCATTCTCCATTCTCGTCCCCATTGCACCATCAAGATTTTGCATTTCCAATTCACAATTCCCCATTTCTATTTTGTACTTTGGTTTATATATATTTATTTATTTTGGTCCATGTAGAATTTCGTAAGGATGTCGAGGGAGAGAGAGACAGAGAGAGAGAGACTGTTGGCACAATGACCGCTCTCAGCACTCAGGCTCTCAGTGTGTGGTATGTCGGCCGCAAACTTACCTCAAAACTTCCACGCTTCATCCATTCCATAGCTCTCGACTCTCGAGTTTCAGACCCAGTTCCAGTTCCAGTTCCAGTTCTACATAGTTCCAGCTCTAGTCTCCACTGGAACAACATTTATCCATATTATCCCGTTGTATTATGTACGCCTTGACTTGACTGTGGGTGTAGACTCGACAGAGTCGACAGCCGACAGTATTCTCCATTTCACCGTCGTCCCTTTTCCTCTCTCTCATGATATGCGACAATCAAAAACGCGAGGTAATATATTCGAGAGATATTCTTGGCAAAAGCCGGAGCCAATATTGAATTTTCCATAGACTCACAGACAGAGAGAAAGAAAGAAGGAGAGAGAGCTCGCATTTCTCGGGGACACAAAGTCCTCTATCTGTTTCCCCATAAATGTCTCCGTTTATACGCTCCACCATTGCTTTTCTTTCCTTCAGCTTCGTTCATCATGTACAGCTTGTGTGTATGTATGCGTGTGTGTGTGTGTTATGTATGTTTGGAACTTGGTCGAGCTTTGAATTTGAATTGAACCAGAAAAAACCGCTAGCTCCATGCATCACGCCAAAAAAAACCAAGTCACACACACACACACAAGCATATCTGTAGATGTTCTATACTCCAGTCAAATTTCCAGCTTCGCTGGTGATATGTTCAGATTTTACAGCTTCACGAACTGTGGTGGGGTGTGCACAACGACGATACAGATACAAGTATCTGTACAACTGTGTAAACTCTAAATTGTGAATTGCTTTTCCCCCTTCCCTTCATCTTTCATTCTGGCTGGCTATAGTCAAAAGTAAAAAAAAAAGTGTTCATTTGCACTTCTTTCTCTTTTTTTGCCCTCTTCGTCCGACTATCCACATTTTCAACTTTGCCCATTGTAAATTTTACTTTCCTCCACCATACCATACAAATCCCCATTAATAATACTCTGGACTCCGGACTCGAGATCAATAGGACGAAAAGGAAGCATTGTAAAAAAAAAACTGTCCATGTACAGTTATACGTATCGCTACCTATACTCTCAATTTGAATGTACTAGCAATATCTATATTTTCTGAGTGTGGTGTGTAAATGTAATAATCGTGTGGAAGCTGAAAATATCACTGACAACTTTCACAGTGTATAATAATAAACCAGGATTTCTTATGGGAAATGATACGAATGAAAACTCCAACCAAGGATTTGACATATCACACGGGCAGACTGTTGTAAGTTGGTGAGAATCTCTCACCATAGAAATATGTATATCATGTACACACATTCACATTCACACTCATATTTGTGATATGTTCTCACAGTCGTCGTAAATCGTGAATCATCTCCATTGATACAATGGCAATGACGATCACAATCTCTTTTTCCCCTTCGTACATGAAATGACGACATTCACATGACATGATCGGGGACTCTCATATCAGCAAAACACATGTTTGAAACCTTTCAAGTACTTTCAGTTCTCCCACACACACACACACGCACACCGTCCTTTTCACCACTTACCATCGTATATTAAGTTCCTTGAGTGAAGAGATGTGTTTTTATTCCAATCTTCAATTCGTTTTACACACTCTCATATTGAATAGAATACGTCAGAGAAAACTCTTTTCAATATTCCACATCCACAAATTTATTAATACGACAAGATAACTCTCAACTTCTTTGATGAAACAATTTTAGTACGCGACACACATTTGAGCTTCTCAAGATTCACAAGATTCCCCAAAACACTCAAAGCAATCAAATAGGCCACAATCATAGACCAGATTATTATTCATCAGTAATTAATTGATTAATTCCTTTTAAAAGTTTTATCACTGAGTTCCAATTTATCAATCATCAATTCAACAATATCAATTACATAAATGAAATGGAATGGCAATTTTTGCGATAAGATTATCGTGTACAAGCTTTTAATTGTAGCTATATTTAATATTTATCAGTACATATTCCAAGGAACATAAAACTATTTCATGAAAGCAGTTCGTTCCTTCCACACACTTTTTTAAACGCAACGGTGTAGTCAATACTATTCGTGGAACTTCTTCTCAATTAAATATACACTTATCACCTTAGATATTGAACAGTCATGGGATTTACCGTTAACTTAATATACTTTTATCTCACGATCGCGGCTTTGTATTCAAGTATCTCCGGTATATTTTTAACTCTTAAGCAAATATCGGCAGTCGCTTTCTTCAGAACAAAGCTTAGAGTATACATTATGTATACTCTAAGGAACAAAGCACATTCATTCGTTTATTTACTAAAGTCGGGTTAATTATGATTGTACTGTAGCCTTAACACCGGAAAAGCTGGATGCGTTGGTGAATTTGGTAAAAGAAGTGAAGGATCTCAAGGAAACCCTGGAATCCAAAATAGTTGCACAGGAAGCTGTCATATCCATGTTGCAGTCAAAAATTGCGGAATTGGATAACGGAGGTGAGTTACTTAAATTTGTAGCGAATAACAATTACCAGATCGCTGGCTTACAAATTGTACAGAATAGGCATGAACATATATTTATTGTATTGATTTAGTACTAAGATAGCCGGCGGTTTCAGGCTTAGCTCGACTGGTTCTCGTAAGATCACTGGTTAACCAACCTTTTGCATATTGGATGGGTGTAGTTGCTGAAGAATACTTTTTTGTTTAAAAATAATGAAGAAATATTCAGATGACACTAATCACGTGCATCAAGCGAAACCGTCGGTCAGCTGGGCATTGCATTTGTGTTGGGAGTGTGGAGGTGAGAGGTGGAATGATATGGAATATGGAGAACGTAAAGAAGAAGGGTGAAGGGGGATGTCCGCAAATAACTGTATATGCGCTATATACTTTCAATATATTTGTATCTTCCAATGGAATAGCACTGATGTGTGGTGTAAAGCCATA